>JAJGRW010002526.1:0-19987 GCA_025461045.1 Carex parvula | reverse complement strand
ATTTTTGTTCACTCCGCATTTTGGTGTATCCCCGCATACAGCCACCTATGAGAAGTTCCTGTGTTACATTCCTTTTTTTTTAATTTTATTCACTCTATATTTTGCAGTATCCCAGTATACAGCCGCCTATAAGAACTTCTCTATTTTGAAGCCCTTTTTTTTGTTTTTTTTTCTAATTTTGTTCACTCCATATTTTGTTGTATCCCGCATACAGCCTATGAGAAGTCCCTATGTTACATCCATTTTTCATTTTTTTGAATTCGTTCACTCTGTATTTTGGAGTATCTCAGCATACAGCCGCCTATAAGAATTCCCTATTTTGAAACCCCTTTTTCTTTTTTCTTTCTAATTTTGTTCACTCCGCATTTTGTTGTATCCCGCATACAGCTGCCTATGAGAAGTTCCTGTGTTACATCCATTTTCACTCGCTGTATAATAAAAGAAAAATAGAAAAATCAAATGAGAAATCGAAAGCAACAACAAAAATGAAATTTGCATTGTATCAACACACGGAGTCCACAACTTTCTAACCCAAGCTTGTTTCAAGCTTGGGGAGGGAGCAAAAAATTTAGAAAATCACCACAAAATGAGGGCATTTTTGGGTAGAAAACGAAATATATAAGTCCAAAAGAAGTAGTTTTTGCAAATAGTAAGACATCTTTGAGTATGAAGTTCAAATTAATTAAGTGTGGGTGAATAAGATTGATTTAGTAAAGTCCGTTATTGTTCTAAAGGATTCACGATAATTAGCAAAACCATGTGAATTTTTCAATGATTAGAGTTATCAAGGTAATTTTGTTAAGTCAGAGACCGACCCGATTCTTAGTTTAGATTTTGCTTGAGGACAAGCAAGGTTTAAGATTGTGGGATTTTGATAAGCCATTTTATATACACCTTAGGATAGGTTTTACCTCCAAACTGTGCTAAATTTCTTGTATTATGCTTATTTTAGTGTCCAAATACATCTAAGAACCAAGTTACTGCCGAAAAGTTGTTTTAATTGTAGAAAATCAAGCAAAATAGAGAATCAAGCTGGTCGTGCCGCATGAAATCTGTGCGGGCCGCACAAAAATAATTTTGAGAAAAATAAATTCTGAAATTAAATCAAGAAATCTCCAAGCCTTTTGCGGGTCCCTGTGCGGGTTCCTCTGGCCGCACAACTAGTCGCACAGCATCACAGCTGCCGACACACAATTTGTATTTTGGCCATATCTTGGTCATAAGAACTCTGATTTGAGTGAATCAAAGCTTGGAAGAACCATGACAAAAATATTTACAACTTTCATGAAGGAATAAATCCAAATTCAGAATATAGAATTTTGTGCAGCTACACCAATGGTTGCACCAGCCTGAAAAACTGTTAAATATGGAAAGTTAGTGGGTTGAGTGGGCGCCAAAATTAGAATAACTTGGCCTCCAAGTTCAGAAAATATTATATAAGGCTAAGGAGGTCATAGGAGAAATTATCACGGCTCATCAAGTAGTATTCAAAGCCATTCCACTCCACCTTTCTGCTGCGTTCGATTCATTTGTCGATTTTGAGGAAGAGAATGAAGAAGTTGAGGTTTTGCTTGAGCGACAAGGAAAGAACTTGGGCAAGGGACTAGGAGATTGGTTGTATTCTTTTCTTTTATGTATTTTCTCAGTTTTTATCATATTTATCTTGTATTTTCTTGTAGATGTTAAAGCACCCATAAGAGGCTAGATTTTCTCTCTAGGGGCTTAGGCGTTAAAACATGAACTTGTGTTAATTTCTATGGCTATGTTTTGATGCACTAAGAATAACACTATTCTTAGAATAGCATTGTTATTCGGAACAAGGACAATCCAAACGAGAAATATAGCTATTCGGAATAGAGAGAATAGGGCTATTCTCTATTCTTACAAAAAACATGTAATAGCATTTGTTGCTTTCAATATTAATACTAATATAATATTTAAACTAATATTATATTACATTTAATATTTAAATTAATACTATATTGTATTCTATTTAATCTAATATTATATTATATTCAATCTAATATTTTATTTAATACTAATCTAATATTTAAAATAATATTATATTACATTTAATATTTAAATTAATATTATATTATATTATATTATATTTAAACTAATATTATATTACATGTAATCTAATATTTTATTTAATACTAATATAATATTTAAAATAATATTATATTACATTTAATATTTAAACTAATATATATTACATTTAATCTAATATTTTATTTAATACCAATATAATATTTAAAATAATATTATATTACATTTAATAATTAAATTATATTATATTGTATTATATTTAAACTAATATTATATTACATTTAATCTAATATTTTATTTAATACTAATCTAATATTTAAAATAATATTATACTTACATTAATTAAATTTATATTTAATAACTAATATTATATTACATTTAATCTTATAATTTATTAATACTAATCTAATATTTAAATTAATATATATTACATTTAAATTTAACCTAATATGATATTATATTTAATATTTAAACTAATATTATATTATATTTAATATAATATTTTATTTAATACTAATCTAATATTTAAATTATATTATATTGTATTATATTTAATCTAACACATAAATTATTACTTTATTCATTCCCTCCAAACTCTATTTCAAATATGCAATCCTAAACAACTTTTTCACTATTCCGAATAGCTTGAGTTAGCACTGTTCTTAAACAGTAGCTATTCTTATTTACTATTCTAAACAGTAGCTATTATAGGTTCTAGCTATTCTAGAGTTCATCCAAACATACCCTATTTTGTTGGATATCTCTTTGTAATGATTGTTTGCTTGCATGTTTATTCTTATTGATTGATAAGTTCTCGCTAATTGCATAGTTTGTGTACTTGATAGATAGTATCCCGTTTAGGTTTTATAACTTGAATTGTTAAGGATCAATTGCTTAACGGTACCTTACTATGTGCTTGAACTACCTTAGGATGTAAGATTAGCAACACACCATTCTAATCTTTATCCGAAACCACAAGAATTAATGGTTAGGTTAGGGTGAAAGACTTAATCGTGAAACCTAAAACCTAATTGGGAACCCTAAATTAGATTAGATGTTGATATATTATTTTGTGTGCATGCATGTTAAATATCCCTATTAGGATCGTGACAGCCATAAAACTAGAGAAACGTTAACTCATCGCACCAATATAGTTGTATCAATACTTAGTTGAAATAGGCTAACACACGCTTAAATCTAGGTAACTAGGGTGAAGTACTTAATCGTGAAATCCGACTTATCTAGGCACATCATAAGGTTAGAAACCCCATTAAAGCAACATGAATTTAGAGACCAAATAGACGAGAAATTAACCAAGGGATTGTGAGCCAAAAGTCCTTAGACTTCTCCAACTCGAATCACACCCGAATTTTAATTACTTTGTTACGAGTCTTTAATTTTCATTAAAAACAAAATTACACTAAAACCCCCTTTTTACTTTTATTGTTTAGTTTTAAAAGTAGTTTACTTTAGTAAAAATTAGTATTTTCCTACCTCCCTTTGGATCGACACCTACATACTACAATAGATAGGTTGTGCGCTTGCAACTGATCTAATTATTGTGTACAAAGGTTTATAAATTTTAAAAGTTAAAAGTGTAGCATCATAGAAATATCCTATACCAAAAATACATGATCAGAGTCAAAATAATGATGATTTACGTAGGGTTTTGGCTTAGATTTTGCATATTTTCTCACACTTATGTTTAATTAATTAGAGAAAAAGGCTACTGTCACCCTTCTTTATGTTTTACTACAGAAAACAAGTTTTGGAACTATTTTACATCAAATGGAGCTAGAATCAGGTCAATCGGATCAGCGACGCTCATCGACTAAGTCCCTGTTACGGCCCGTATTGCCTAATACGGACCAGACCTAGCACAGACCAGAAGATAGCGCTGGAAGCATTAAACCCTAACCGTCAAGGTCCTAATACGGACCGTATTACCCAATACGGTCCGTATCTGAAGGCGTCTCTTGGGGAATAACTGCCGACAGCTGTTTCCAGATCAGTTTCTTAGCCCCTACTCAACCTCTACACGTCCCTCCACTCCTATATAAGGCCCCTGGGCAGAAGAATAACTTATCTTTGTAATTAGGGTTAGATTTGATTAAAGTGAGAAGAGATGAGTGCTTGTAACAATGCCGTTCCGCGGCTAAGTTCCTTTTCTTAGGGCTAGGCAGTAAACCTTGTTACTCTTGATGTTTTGATATATATATTTCTGTTGATTATGATTTCTTGTTGTTGAAACAAAATACTTTTGTGATTTACTATCTCTTCATCTAATTTCAATGATCTAGTTTGAGTCCGTTAGGGTAGTGACAGTACTTTAATGGTAAGAGAAACTATTTGTATGAATTAGCCTCGTTGAGATCTATTAGGTTTATGTGAAGAAAACCTTAGCGGGGAAACCATAAACCAGACCAACAAAACGCGTACCAAATTCCATCACTTGCGTAAAGTAAATCGCAGTGATCTGTGTAGTAATTTGGGGTATTTGAGAGATCAGACATTTGCGTAAGGTAAATCGCAGTGTCCTATGTAGAATCTCGGTGAAAGATCTGTCATTCTTGCGTAACATAAATCGCAATGACCTATGTGATGTCTTTCATTAAACAACAACAGGAAATCAGACGCAACAATAATATATTGTCAAGGCCGATTGAGTGGCAATGGTGTGCCGAAATCCTAGAAATTCTCATCTCTATCTTTATTTTAATTACTTTAATTGCTTCCTAATTTACATTGATCACAACAACATCTCTCAAATTTCAGATTTCGTCTAGCCTTTCGAAAGATTGTGATTCGATCGCTCAAAACATCGAACCAATATTCCCTGTGGATCGATCTCGAATATACTACTCGATAGGATTGTGCGCTTGCAGTCCGAATCGATAGCATTTCCGAATTTATAAATTTTAAAAGAAACATTGCTCTCTTTTTAGTGATCAATACACTACGAGTCTTTTTCATCTTTTTCCAAGATCATAAACTCCTTAGACCTTCGATAAAAGCACGGGATGGTAATATATTCAAGGAAAGGACCCAAGAAGATTTTGTCAGAGGGAAGGGCATGGAAACTGATTTTACGGGTCCTATCTAATTGAGCATCATAATCCAAGAAAATTAGAGGGTATTATCCGACAAGTTAGTGGTCAACCGCCACTGCTTGCACACAGCACGGAAGTGGATAAAATCAACAATGTCGCCTAACTTGTGCGCGATGAGGGATAGCAGATCCGGACTTAGTTCGGCCCAGCCTTTGGCACACTGCAACAGTTGTTTGCCATAAATGGCACATTCAATGGTTAAAATCCCATTGCTTTAGTGTGTAGTTTGATACTTCATGAGGCAAATTTAATTTCTGTACTTTCAACAATTTATGTACATTCATATTTATAGAACATTCAATGGTTAAAATCCCATTGCTTTACACCTTGTTTGGATGAAGAGTAGAGGAAGGAAGGGGTGGTGAAGAATAAAAGGAAATAGAATAGAATATAAAGGAAGATTAACATTATTTAACATCTTTGTGTTTGGATGATTAATGAGAGAAAATAAATTTAACTTTTCTTTTTATCTTATTTCTTGTTTGGTTGATTAAAATTTAGAAGGTTAATGAAAAATTCGGTAGCTGTTGTAGGTTTGTGACAAAAAAATTATATGAGAATTATATAAGTAAGATATAGGGTTGGACATTTGTGTTATTTTTTCTAAAAATATTTGCAACATTTTTTTTCCATCTGTTACACTCCAAATCAGGAGGGAAACCGATTCTATTGATTACAATGATACAAGATTAAACATTTCACCTCATGTACCCTTCACCTCCGACAGTATTTTATCAACCAAACACGATTCAACGGAAAGTCTTTTTTTTTTCCATTCCCTCCCTTCCTCTACTCTCCATCCAAACAAGGTGTTAGTGTGTAGTTTGATATTTCATGAGGCAAATTTTCCATTTTTATATGCAACTTCATTAAATAGGGGCATAATTAGCAGTTTGATACATATTAAAATTTATTAAGTAGAAAGGAAAGAGAGATAGCATGCATCAAGTGTTTAAAATGTTTAAAAGTTATTAAGTACGTGTTTAAAACAATTTTCAGAAACAAAAAAAAAACAATTTTCAAGTTGGAACGCAAAATTAGCATGTCAATTTGATTTAACAAGTCAAATTAGGTTTGAACAGTTTGGTTATAGAGGTGGGGGAGGGGGTTGAGGTTATTTTAGAATTTGGAATTGCTTGAAATGTCACTTAATCAACAGCCCAAAAAAAAAAAAAAAAGCAAATCAATTAATTGAATCTTGGCTTTACACAAGAAATAAGGCTTTCAAATTTGCAGAAGTTGAAGAGAACCCAATTGATTGGGGTGTAATAAACATAATATAGCACCACTGAGGAAAAATTGAAATATGGGGGTTCCGAAAAGCAAGAGTAGCTTTAAGCAGTTTTAGTGTTAAGCATTCAACTTATGATTTCAAATTCCTACAAACAAGAACTGAAAAGATATGCGGAATAAAAGCAAAAGTTAAATAAGAGGGATATTTTTAATAACCAGCACGTCAAATTTAAATCCTTTAGGCACATCAAGTTGATGATTATCCTGTGACTATGAAATGTGCAAACAAAATTGTATTGAAAAAGGTCTCTTTTTTGGAGAATTCTTGTCAAATATCATAATTGCAATGCTTAACATTTTTTATTATAATAAAAAATGTTAAGCCTTGCAATTGTGAGAGGGAAATTTTATGAAATGTTCTTCTTAATCAAATTATGAAAATAAATATTCCTCTTCTAAAATCTTTTACAAAATACTCTTGTGGACCCCACTTTTCCCTCCCTCTCTTCTCCCTTCTACTTCTCCCTGTTCACTCCTACTCCTTGTTCACTCTCTATTCACTTTCATCATAAACACATCATTTTTCCCCAAATCACCTCCTATTTAAAACATTTTTTTTTTTGGAAGATCACTGGCTGAAGTACAGAAGTAGCCATTGACGATTCGATTGATAAAAAGTATTACATGAATATTTACAACAACCTAAAATTACTCTAATTACATCTCCTATGTGAAAACAATTATCAACTAGATTTCTTTTGAGTCTCGACTAACCTTAGCCTTCATGGCATAGATCGGTCGTATGCAATGTGGAGAAATTGGAGACACCATTTGGACTCATGTTAGTTAAATTTATCTGAGTAAAGATGGATGAAATTAGAAAGAAACTAAAAGACGAATACAAAAGCTAAGCAAATGTTATATTCAGACAAGAAGACGGTCTAGTTGCAAATGTGGATTTTTCACTTTGTACAAAAAATAAAATGCAAAAAGCATACATTTGTGTTAAAAAGAAAATATACTGCAAAATTAGAATAAGAGCTCAAAGAAAAAAGCATTTCATGTAAAGCAAAATTTAGACTAGTATGTGTCTATCTAATCTAACCTCTTTATGTGTTCTAATGTATTTAAGTTTATACCTTCTTCAAAAACAAATTAAGTACGTTGTTCCTTTTTTTTTTTTTATTAAAGATGCATACTTAATGGCACAGTTGTGATATTATTTCACTTGAACGGTTAAATCTCCTGTCCTGACCCGATTCCAATTTTATTTGACCTTTTAATATACATAAACTGAGTACTGATGTGATGTAAAGAACCTCGTTTAGTTATGTGATCAAACTGAGCTGAGGCACAGTTTTTGTCAGAACTGTACCAGTTAGCGTAAATTGTTTTTTTGTTGGAAACTGTATGTCTGTATTGGTTGAGCCCAGATCATGGTCTCAAAGGACAGATTTCCTTCTTTGCAAAAAAAAAAAAAACAATAAACAGAGGACCTCTCAATCAGGAAAACAAAAAACAAACAAACAGAGGACCTCAATACTATAGAAACAGACATTGATCTGTATACAGATGTTGATACTGGGCTTAAGTAACTATAAGCATATAATCAAATATATGTATTTGATACTCCCTCTAATTTTATCAACTCTTGGCATTCAAAACACACACAAAATAAAAAAGGAAGAAAGAAAAGTGCCCATGCATGCTCAATAGACCAGAACATTTAGAAGCTCTATATGTACTTGAACACTCAAGAAACATATATATGTTTTTTAGTTTGAGAAGGATGCTTCCTTAATTATAGGATAGAGCATACTCCTGGATTTGGGTTGTTTTCCAAGTCATAAACAACAATTGGTTGACTAGGCCACCCCTGAATCTTATAATTTCTTTCTTCCACCTTTTTTTCCTTCTCGTCTTCCTTTTTCTTCACCTCATCTTGCTCTACTATGACTGCTCGGCCAATTTTTTTTCTCAAAGTTTTCGTTAAATTTACTGAATCCACGCCATCACCGGTAACAACCAAGCGCTTTTTTTCATCTCCTTCTAGGGCTATTGATTCTACTCCTGTTCAATTATTGAAATCAAGAAAGTTATAGAATTGGTTACATCAATTTAAAAGATATTTATGTATATGTTAGTTATGTTTTCTGACATACCGTCTGTTGAAGCAGCTATTTGCATTGCTTTGGACCGACACTTGTCGCAGTGCATCTGCACCTCAATAACTATTTTGCTCTGAAACAAATACAGCCCAATATTAATTATTACATTATTTATTGAAAGAAACTTCCATTTCATTTTTTTTTGGGGATACAATTCTTATGGAGCTTTTGTTGACAATTTGTTGATGCATATGTACGCTTTAATTCTTGTTTGAATTGATCAATTGTCATGTAACTATATATATTATTTGTTATTTGAAGTACATAATAAATATATATATGATCGGCAACCAAATTTGCAAAATAAAATTTTAAATTGAAGCACTGTATGTAGATTATTTTTAGACCAATAATAAATGACGATATCATAATTGTATTTTTGAAAGATATATTTACATATGACCGTACTAAGAAATAATATCGTCTGCCAAAAATATATACTTATGTAACTAATGGTGTCGGCTTGTTGTAACGTGCAACATCAATATGAGTATAGTTAAAATTCAATATTGGTTTTGTGCTCCAATCATGTTTCATGTTTTTTTCTTTATTTTTAAAGTTCGAATAGTCGATTTGAACAGCTCAACATGATCTTCATATTAAAATGTGTTTGGAGACCAAATTTTATATTTTTTTTTTAAATTTTGTACTATTTCTTAAGATGGGTACAAAATTACTGTTTTGGATGGTTCAGAATCTTCCGAAAACAGTAATTTTGTACCTACCTACAAAATAGTAAAAAGAAATTCAAAAAATATAAAATTTGATTTCCAAGAACATTTTAATATAAAGATCATGTTGAACGGTTTGAACTGATTGTTTAGACTTTATAAATAGAGAAAGGAACGTGAAGCTTCATTGGAACACAAACAATAATATATTTTAACCCTGCTCCATCAATATTGACAATTGACCGTATCGATCAATTAATATTCTTTTGTCTTCCTCTTTAATTGCAACAGGCATTTTCATGATAAAATAAGCTATTTGTACAAGTGCTATATGCAAAGGCCACATCAGAATAGAATCCACGAAAAGCGAAAGCAACAACAAAAAAAACACTATTATATACAAACTAGAATGAATTTAAACAGATATACCTTCATGCGGTATCTTCTTTCAGAAACAAGCTAGTTTGGGGAGATGATTGGGAGAATGCTACTGCAACAGAAAACGAGGTTGATTTTGTAGAGGAAACACCATGACCGTTTGTTATAAAGAGAGTTCAAAGCAATTAAGTAATTACTGCTGTCCTTTTTTTTAGTTTTTATATTGGAAAATCATTAATGTAATCGGTTTTAATCGATCCGTTCTGCACGGGTTGACCGAAGAAGAAATGACTTGGAACGAACCTAGTCAAGAGAATGACTTCCATATATATCATCTTTAACAGTTATGAGTCGCTTTCAAGTTTCAATGTGGATCCGTAATTTGATTCTCTTCAGAGAAATCGGTATATTTTTTTCATAAGATATTCAAAAGTACTTTAATAAAGTAATAATAATAATATAACCATGTACAGGTAAATTTCCAAAGAAAAGTTTGATTGGTTGCTTGGTTGCTTGGTACGGACGTGGCCCTTATTTTCCTCAATATATATAGAGAGATTGGTAGTGCTACCAATTAGTTTTGCTATTTTTAAAGTTCAAATAGTTGTTCAAACCGTTAGATGTGATTTTTATATTAAATGTGTTTAGAGATCAATTTTTATATTTTTTTTAGAATTTTTTACTATTATTAAGATGATTTTAAAATCACTGATTTTAATAAACAGTAAAAATCTTCTGGACCATTAAAAATAGCAATTTCAAGCATAAATAGTAAAAATTCAAAAAGAAAATGTAAAATTTGGTCTCCAAGTAAATTTTAATATAGATATCATGTTGAACAGTTTGAATCGACTATTTAGACTTTGAAAATTACCGAATTAATATAACCACAGTTTAAAAACTAGCATTTTGATCTTAGCCACTCATCACTGTATATATGCGTATACACACTATATGAATTTCACAATGAATAATGGGATATGACTTTTTAAACTTTTATGGAAGTCAATTAGTCAAATACTCAAATACAAATATCCATTGACCATTAGCTTTTCAACACAAAAGTCTTTAAATAAAATACTTCGTGAGAAAAAAGGGGAAAAATATTGACCTTCCTGCCACCCACTGAAATTAAAGGGGATATCCCTATACGTGGAGATTCATCCTTAATGTATGGGAAATTTCATCAAAACAAAATGAATGAGAATCAAATTTGTACATGCACTAATATATGGGGAAAAAAATTTGGTTGAACAAATTTTTTTTTTCACATATCTTATTCATTCTCCCTTGCATTTTATCAATTTTATTTTTGTTTTCATCCTTACATAAGTATATTTTGTTGGATTTCTCCATTTTAATTAATTGTAAATTGTTTGCAAGTTTTATAGTTTACAATTATATTTTTTTTTCATAAATTCTATTTGTGTTAATTATTAGATTTTAGATTATTGTGATAAAAAAATATTAATAGCCAACCAATCAATTGATATTGTTAATGAATCTTTCAAAAAGAAAAATATAATTTCTTGAATATCTTTCTAATTATTATGATTTCCATCAACTATTCCCATGATACACGAGCATTCATTTTAGCATATTCTCCTAATCATTTCAGTGCATTTCTATGAGTATGAATTTTATAATTGTTTTGTAGATCTCGCATCCATAAAATTACATTCCGCATAATCTCATAACAACCGAATACACTCTTAAGTGGACAATCAAATATTCCACCTATGAATGTGCCCAGATGACATAGGGAGAAATGCATATATAAGAGAGAGGACCATATTAGTATTTTCTTCATTAAAACATAATTTTTAAAATTATAAATGATAAGTCACTAAGTATCAAATGAGCTTCATTTAGAGTTCATTTACTACAAGATCAAAGTTAATAATTAATTGTAGTTATTGATTTTGGTCCGTTGATTGATCTTGTATCAACTGAAGTCTAATTTTTATAAGTTTTTGTGAATAAAAATTGCATTCGATATGAAAGAATATCAGTGGGGTTCGAGTTTATTATTTATAGTTTCGAGTTCCAACTACTAATACAACAAAAATGTTGTCATGATACATGAAATTGATGAAAAAACATATAAGCACATATATCCAAATTTATAAAAACATATAAGCAAATATATGTATTTGATATCCTCTCTCAACTTGTATCACTTTTGGCATTCAAAACATACACAAAATAAAAGAAAAAAATATCCATTCTCCACAGACCAAAATATTTAATATCTTTATATGTACTTGGATATTCGAGAAACAATTTTTTTTTTCTTTTGTAATTTGAGAAAGGATGTTTCCTAATAGGATAGAGCACACTCCTGGATTTGGGTTGCTTCCCAAGTCACAAACTAAAGAGGTGGTTTTGCATAATTATGGAGAATAGTAAAGAAATTATACTTGGCCGTTTGATTCTACAGCTGATAGAAATTTGAGATGATTCTAAAATTAGTTTTCAAAGACGAGTACTAATAATTTTCTAAGTATAACATATGAATTTGAAGCTTTATAAGTCTACTCTCAAATGGTGAAAGTTTCAAATTATTTGGACTTTTCTGGAGAGAGTTATGACCTCTACATCGACTCTCTCTCTATATATATATAGAGAGGAGGGTTCAAATGCATCATACTTTTTGTGCTCCAATATGCTCCATATCTTTTATCTCTATTTTCAAAGTCTGAACAGTCGATCCGAACCGTTTAACATGATCTTCATAATAAAATATGTTTGGAGACCAAATTTTATATTTTTTTAGAATTTTTTTACTATTTTTTTAGATAGGTACAATATCACTTTATCGGATGGTCCAGAATCTCCTTAAAAAAGTGATTTTGTACCTATCTAAAAAAATTGTAAAAAATATAAAATTTAGTATCCAAGCATATTTTATTATGAAGATCATGTTGAGCGGTTCAGATCGACTGTTCGGACTTTGAAAATAGAGATAAAGGATGTAGAGCATATTGGAGTACAAAAATAATGGTGCATTTGAACCCTCCTCATATATATATATATATATATAAATTGGATCAATCGATAGAAAAAAAAAACGGTCAATTTTTATTTAAAGATATCCAACATAGAATGACAAAGCTAAAATTATGGTATGTTGCAAAGGTTAACATCAGGCTGGAAGAGGATTTTTTTTTTCCACTCCAAGTCATTATTAAATGAAAGTTTTTTACAAGGATAATATCTCTTTCTTGTATCAGACAATATCTACAGTCCAAATAGCACATGAGAGACTCTTATGTAACATGAATTACAAAAGCATTGTTTGAATAAGAGAAAATTTTACACATTGTTCTTTTTTTTCAAAACATAGAACAAAATATTCTCTTTTCAAAAATTTAACGAAATATTCCTATGAGTCCATATTTACCTTTCCCTCACCGTTCTCTCCCTTTCTCCAGTTTACTGTCCGTTTTCTCCCACTGTTTCCGCAGCTCTTCATGTCTGGCCTCTTCGTGACTTCGCCTCTAGCCTCTTGCCTCTGATCTCTTCGCCTCTCCGTTCTTTGCTCACGTTAATTAGAGAAATTTGTAGAATGAGCAATGAGTAGTTAATTGATTATTATAATGGTTATTTGTTTCTTAATTTTTTAAGATTATATCATATACATAATTAGTATATTTTAGTGAAGTATAAGTATCTCATAAATTGTTTTTAACAAGTGATGTGATAAAATTCTTATAATTGTGAAAACTAGAAATATGAAATTTTACACCGAATAAACTAGATAGGATGCATATGTTAGTTAAAAAGATTTTATAAAATAATTTAATACCATGTATTATAATAATTTTTAAAAGGACCCAAATGTTGCAAAGATTCTACATATATAAGTTAATATTATGCTTTCTGATTTTAGCAAATAAAATTGTTCACTATATTTTTTATTCTAAATCAATTATACACATAGAAGGTAAAAAGCGATACAAAACGTGAATGAGATCATGATTATATTTTTTACTTAAACAAAAAATAAAGGAGAGTAAATAGGGAGGAGTGTGAGGGAGGATAACAGAGGGAAAAAAGTGAGGCATTTTGTTAAAAAATTTGAAAGAAGGGTATTTTGTTCTATGTTTTGAAAAAGAAAGATACTACGTAAATTTTCCCATCAGAATCGACAAGAATTCTTCTAAAAAGGGACCTTTTTCAATACAATTCTGAAACTAGCCAAAAATACATTACAAGCTAGTAATGTTTGTCACAGGATAATCATCAACTTGATGTGCCTAAAGGATTTAAATTTGACGTGCTTGCTACTAAACAATCTCTCTCATGTAACTTTTGTTTTTAATCTGCATATGTTTGCAGACCTCATTTGTAGGAATTTGAAAGCACAAGTTGCACCCCTTTATCTTTGAATAAAACTAATTCCTAGAAAAACTTGAACAGAGAACAGATAAATAAAAGTATTGTTTGTTAAATCATGAATCAGGAATGGTTTCAAGTGTTGCTTTAACACCATCATGGAATGAAGAAGGCTTTTTACCAATCAATTCCACCAATCTTGTTATATCCATTGATATATCTGCAGGGGATACAACCCCTCGATTAATCTGCAAATTTATAACTTCCATTAATCAGTATAATTCTTGTTGCTCATGTCATTTATAACCTCCACTAATCAGTGTTTGTTTATTAATTGATCAAATAATAAGTTCAACAGTTTACTGAAGTAAAATGGTTATAAAGAGTCCAAACCATGTTTTCAATAGGAAAAATAATCACTGCTACAGAATTCTGCAGAATTTGACATATTGCAAGGCCAGATTTCGGTAGATCATAACTACTAGTTCAGTCTCATATTCTATTCAACTTTTGGGCATATTTTCTTAATTTTTGTTTCATATCTGAGTTTTAGTTGAATTAGGTGCCCCAAAGGCCTTCACATAAAGACCTCCAGAGATTATTGATTTGTTGGTACAGGCACATTAGCAGGCATGACCTATATAAACTTGGGACTCAGGTAAATGATTCACAAGTTACAACTTCTTGACAAAGGTTATTGATGCTAAGGTAAAGAGATGAGCGAGTAGAAAGAGGGTTACGAACCGAAGAGGCAGAAACTGATTTGATAAGAGAGAAACTATATCCTCTGTGGAGTGCAACCGACTCGGCCATTTGCACCCTTGAGACCCTATCTGGGCCCCCAGCATTTATTACAAGTTGCATCTTCTTCCCATCTGTTGAATTTAGGTTGTTTAGAAAGTTAAAGATAGTTTAAATTGGCATGTCATAAAAAAGAGTTAAGAAAATGAAAGGTTTCTTGTGTATACCTGCAAAATCTGAAATATACCATATACATCCAGTGAAATGAGCTAGGTAAATCATAGAAAATGTTTTGTATGATGTATGGTTACACATGATATTTTCTGGTTTTGCAGGGTCACTGTATGTGCACCAAGTAAAAAGTATCATTAGAAGATACATACCTGATATCCACATATTTGTCAGAGACGAGATAGTATGTACCATATCTTTCACATAAATCGGACATCTATGTTCATCATAGAAGAAATCAACTTCTTTGCCTTGTGATAGAACACTATCCATCCACTGCATTTGAGAAACATAAATTTATAATAATTAATGCAAGCTGCAGAGTTTTAGCTTAATTGCACAAGTGAGAGGCACCAAGGCTTGATTTGGAGTGATTTAAAGTTAATTGTAAATTTTGGTTTATGCTTGCTCTATAGTTGCTAGTTCATAAAGTTTTCATTCCAAAAATAAAAAAACATACGCAAACTAAGTGACCTGAATAGGAAGGGACCTGGCAACTGGAGAGATAGTCTGTGGTCCATATATTATGCTACTTCTCAAAATAACATAATTTTCATATTTCTCACTAATAAGCTTCTCTGCTGCTACTTTAGACTTCCCATACATGTTCACTGGAATAGTCTCATCCTCCTCCTTATAAAATGATTTTACGCCTTCATAAACTGTTAATTATTAAGTCTGATCAGACCATGTTTCAGAAATGAAGAAAACATGACTGACTACTAAAGAAGTTTAATCAGGTTGAAAAAAAAAAAAAAATTCAAAGTTGGCTGAGATATTTCTAACTTACTGTGTCCTTGTAGGACCCTAGTACATGAAAAATCTAATTTTTAGGGGTATGCATTATATTTCATGCTTTAAACAGGCAAATCATTCAAATATTGCATAGATTAAAACAATTCCAATTATAACCTGCCAAAAATCAAATGCCATGCTTACCCCTGCATTAAAAGTACCATCACCCTACAAAACACAGTCATTACTTTATAAAAAAAAAGAAAAACCTCTTTGTTCCCTACTTACATGAGTTACCTGATCTAATAATCCTTTCTTATTTCGTACTTCTACCAAATGATGAAGAAAAGGGGGGTAATTTGGGTTCTTTTAAATAATATAGCACAAAATGGTTATACATTATTTTGTTCTGTGCTTTGAAAAAGGCATACATGTTTTTTTCTGATGTATAAGCCCTCCATGATGTTAGTATTGTAAATTTACAACATCAAAATGCATAGAAAAAAAGACAGATACCTTGATCAGTTGAGAGGATGGATGAGAAGAGAATTGTTGTTTCCATAATCAAGTAACCATTTTACAAGAGAAGATGGTTCATTGGTGGCCATGGCCGCCTCTGCATCCATTTCACAAGCACGTGGTACAGAGATAGCCGCACAGTTCACCACCACATCAGGCTGCAAAGAACCATTATGCAAATTGTTTTGCTTAATTTTTTTTTTACATCTTCATTCACGATTGTTATAGAGAACTCTTGATCTGAGAAACCCATAATACAACGGGAACTCCTTTCAGCACAGTATTCAGATCTCTAATCAACAAAAAAGCGCAATTCTAGAACTAATTTTAGCTCATAAAAGTAATTAAAATCAAGTCAACCAAGGTGTTTGAGGAAATGCCGGACCTGACCAAAGGAGGCTGAGACAGCATTGAATCCTTCTCCAGTTCGGACGTCGACTTGGAAGGATTTGACGGAAGGGAGTGCATCCAGTAGCTTCTGCGGTGGGATCGGACGGTGGTGGGTGAATGCGAGTTCAAAATATTTGGAGGTTGCCAGGAACTGGAGAAGATGCTGGCCCAAGTAGCCTGTACCTCCCACCACTAGAATTCTTCTTCTGTCCTCCATTTCTCTGTCTTTTCTTCGGGCAATTTGTTCCGAATTCCGATGAAAAGGAAGGTTTATTGACTGTAAGTCTGTAACGATCTAAGATGCAGGGAAACTGGAATTCAGATCAGTGCAATACCTGACTGTGTAGAATGAGATCTGAGCCGTCCGTTTTACCATCTGGGACTGGGAACTTGTCCGAAGGCATTTGGACAGAATTTATGTCCAAAGTATTCCTAGGCCGCACGATCATTTCAGATCAAAATTTGTTAAATAAATGCTAACAGACGTTATCTCTTCTTGTAATCTTTCTCTGTTAATTAAAAAAGGAAACGAACTCCCTTCCTCTCTCTATTTTAATTAAGAATCAAATCACCAGCAGAGCAACAATGGAGAAGTTTTCTCCTCTCTCTCTTTGCACTGCCAAACCGTTTCCATTTAAAATTAGAAGTCATATTACATCAAAACAAAAATAATGAAAAAGGCACATGCTACCTCACAACCAGAACCGAACTTACTCATCACATCTATCTGACTAACACACATCACATCTACTCTACTTCAATTGTTAAGAACTTCCTAGTAAAACAGAAAAAAGCATGTGTATGTTTGCACCGCCATTCATTAAACCGTAACCAAACTATCTCATGCATCCTAGTCTGGCGCCTCTAACATAATGTGATTAACAACTCGAGAAATGCAATACCACATCCACATTCTCGCCTCATGCACTACCTTTTGCACTATGACTCCAGCTGGAATTAAATGTGCCGCAAACACCTTGTCATTTCTTCTTTTCCATATGTTCCAACACGTCGCAACAAACATCGATTGCCACTCCTTGAGTGTACGCTGGCCATGGGTTGCAGCATATCCCTTAGACTTTGTCAAAATCTCTTCCACTATGCTGGCCGGTACCATAAGCATGTACCCGGTTTGCTTGGCCAACGTGCTCCATATCTCAACCCCCTTTAGGCAATAGGAACAGGAGGTGAAGGGCAGACTTGCTAGGGCAGTTTTCACACATCAGCCATCCCTCGTCGGTCCCCATTTTATGTCTACACATCTCTCATCAGAATTTTACCCTCAAGCATCAAGTATATAAAGATCCTCGCCGTAGGCGGGCACCGTATAGCCCATACTGCAATATGCTGGTATTTGATCTTACCTCCCGCCATCATGGATAGATTGACTGCGATATGCTGGTATTATGTTCGCTTGGTACGTCGGCACCACAATGTCTGTTGACTCATCAAGTGGCACTAGTGTGTCCATTACCGGTTTAGCATCACACATATGAACTGAAGTTGATACAAAGAAGAAGAAGAAAGTTGTGGCATTATGCAATGTATCTAAAACTTAATTGAGGAGACACCTATCTTACTAAATTACTAATCAACTATTATGTTGTTAGAACTGGAAGTTAAACACACAAATTAAGCAAACATCAAACTAATCCAAGCTAAGATTAAAAGCACAAATGAGATTAGTCTTGGACTGAGGGATAGCCAAATCAGTATTGTAACATAATCAGGTTATTATCTCGTACGGTCAATATCAGTTATGAAAATTTTTTGTGTTGGACTATCCAGTCACTGGTACAAGTTGGTAACCCTATCTTGTTTATTTGAAAAAGTTGCAATTGATTATCTTAAGTTTAATTCGTGTATTAAATCTTCTCTATACATTTCTATGTATTAAATTGAAAATAATTTAATTAATTTGATATTTGATCAATTTAATGAGTATCCAAATGATTTTGATTTGCTAATTATGAAGTCCAATAAGTTTGATGCTGCTCTACTTGCGACATGAGCTGAGCGAAAGATGGAGGGATAATTATCGTCATATGCTTTCTGATGTAGGGTATGAAGGAGGGATAAAAGATTTTTCCATATAATTTTTATTTTCTCAGAGAGATTTGATATGAATTCTGTCGTAGATTTCCTTCTTTAACTAATAGAGAAAAAGGAGAAAGAAGTATGTTTTCTTTATTTTGCTTAACGGAGAGAGGTAAGGAGAGAGACAACGTCTGCTAGCATTTATTTAACAAATTTTGATCTGAATTAATCGTGCGGCCTAGGAATGCTTTGGACAGAAGTTTTGTCCAAATGCCTGAGGATGGATGCTCGGCAAACGGGTTACCGGAAAAGTAGAGTGAGACTGGATTTGTGCGGCGATCTTTGTGTAATGATGTGTGCAGTTGATATTGTGTCGCGGTGAACTGACAGATGAATTAACGGTACGCGAGGGAACTCTCTCGTAACTAGCATGTGGATTCCGACTTTTTTTTTTCGAGAAAAAAAATAAATTAAAGAAATAACGAGTATCAGCGATTTCGAACTTCAGCACGAACATTTTGTAATTTGTATAACTATTAGTCCGAATAATTCAGTTAATTAAATTACAAATTAAACTAAGCAAATCAAATTTAAATTCGATTTTTTTCAATAAAACTGAATTTATATAAAAAATATTACGACTGAAGCTGGAGACTATAAATTATTCAATCAATTAATATATTAATATTACATTATTAATATGTGTATCAAAAATAATAAATTGAACTATAAATTATTTATGACAAAGACAAATTAAATAGACTGATCAATTCAAGGGCGGACCCACATTGATCTAGTAGGGGCAACTGGGCAACTGCCCCTCTGAATTTTGAAATTTAATGGAAAAAGATAGACTCAATTCTTTGTTTGCCCCTCTCTAAAAATTAAATTGCCCCTCCTTGAAACCAATAACCCAATTTTGCGACTCTCATCTGTCTTCGCCATTTCCCTTTGATGTTTTGGTTGAGTTGTTTCGGGAAAGAAAGCTTCCCTTGTCTAGTTAGACTAGGTGTAAGCATTATTAAAGAAAATTATAAAGGAGCTTTTGTGAGCGACTGAGCCGGTTTCAATTAAGAATATACTTGAGAGATGAGACTCCCTCCTAAAATTTAATAAGAGCAAGAGCTGCTCCAACTTTTTCTTTCTCTCAATTTCAGTGTCCAATGGAACCATCCATTTTCATAATTTTTTGCATTTTTGTATTTGCCTTTGAATTGTTTTTCCATATTTTTACTTCCTTTTTGTTTCTTGTTCTTCCTTTAATTTTCTTCTATATATTATATTTTTAGGGATCAACATTATGAGTAGAACTAAGGTGTTCTTAAGCTCACCAAGCCCCTTTGTGAGCTTAACTTAAAAATCTATCGAATTGACTTCAAACGATGCA
>JAJGRW010002525.1:0-15534 GCA_025461045.1 Carex parvula | reverse complement strand
GGATTTAATCACCATCGATTTTCTTTAAGATTCGTGCAGAACGCTTTAAAATTCGTACGTGTTTGTTTCAATGTTCGTGCGCACAAATTTTAAATTAGATTGGACGGTCATCTAGCTCGTTGAACCTAAAAGTAGGTCCGATAGGCATCGGACCTACTCCGTTCTCCACTAATAGATTAAGAAAAAGATACCAGTACAGAATCAGGAGGGACAGCTAACAAAACTGTAGGAGCAATTTTCCTGAAAAGAGGTAGAAGAAATGCTTTCCACTGCATAAAAACATCTCCAATCTTCTACTAACATGCACTTTTTCTTTCTTCCTAAAATGGCATTCTTTTCGGTTTTAAGTAGTGCTAAACATTTTTCTTAATCAGTTATTCATTTTTTTTTTAACTTTTTTATGGTTTTGGCAGTGTCTCTGCTGTTTTTTTTATACATGCTCTCGCTTATGGGTGTTCAAATGGTTTGGTTTATTTGATTTTTATTTACGATTTTAGCTAAAGTTCTTGTTTGATGTTTAGGTTGTGCAAAATTTTCTTAAAATTTGTTCTTGTTTCAACAATTTTGCTAGATTGACCCTACATTTCAACATTTTTTGGTATTAATAAGATTTAATTCGGTTTGAACCGAATAAACTGAAATTTACTTCGGTTCAGTTTGGTTCGGCTGATAAATTTAATCGGTCCGGTTCGGTTCTATTTTTAAAAACCAATAAATATTTGGTTTGGTTATTTTATTTCGGTTTTAACCGAACCGACCGTTTGAACACCCCTACTCCGCTAGCACGAGCAAAGCTAGTGTGTGTTGTGCTTACCAAGAGGGTTTGGTGAGCGCAACTTCAAAAATCTATCAGATTGGCTTCAACTTACTAATCCAAATCGTTGAAACTCATCTACTTCATGAGTGATGTGTGTACATGCAAAATTTTAAAAGTCAAGCAGTCAAAAAAATAAATTTTTGTTAGTTATTTTATAAGTATTTTATGCATTCATTTTCATTATTTTTTTACCAATTGACTTTGTACTAAATGAATTCAAAACTTTCAAAATTTTGCATGTACACGCATCACTCATGAAGTAGATGGATTTTACAGGATTTGATTCGTCATTTGAAGCCATTTAGGGCATGTTCAGCAACATGGAAATTTTGTGGGAACGAGAATTTTTAATATGAGAATGAAAATATCAATTTGTGAATTCCAAAACTTTTAACTCATGGAAAATTAAAATATAGGTGTTCGGCAAATACATGAAAAATTTGTTGGGAAGTTGTTTTTTTTACAGATGTAATGCTAAACTCAAACTATATTTTGTTGATAATAATCACTAATTCAGATTAATATATTTGTACATATCATTAAGAAACTTAACTCAAAATTAACTTAATCTATCTCAAAATTAAGTGTTGCTAATTTAATTATGCTTGTTTATCAATTTCTTGCATTATTAAATTAAGTTGTATAATGTTAGTTTAATTATTTTTGTTTAATTAATTATGCTTTCTTTAATTAAAATTTTGTCTTTTGTTTAATTATGTTTGATGTTACGTGTATGATAAAAATAAATTCTCATGAAGGATTTATAAATTTTTGTCTTACATCAAGCATTGATGTATGATAAAAGTTAACGTGTATGTTAACTTTGTTTAATTAAAATTTTGGCAGCTTCATTTGAAAAGAAAAACGGAGGTCTAAGCTAATGATTTTTTTTCATAAAATACAAGGTAAAAGGTATGAAGAATACCATTATAAATAGGAATTTATATTTGATCTCCGAACAAGTCTCATGAGCAAATTTCAAAATTCCCATGAGTATTGCTCCCACCGAACAGACCCTTAAGGGTTGTGCTCACCAAACCCACTTAATGAGCACAACACACAAATTTATAAAGTAGAAAGAGAAACCGAGTAAAAATGATTACATATGCTTTTCATCTCTCCCCCTCCATAAACAATATTTTCAGGAATATTTTGCTCAACTAGCAACTTTGTTAAACGCCTGAATGACTAAATGTGGTGATTGAATGTAATGAGATCAATATTTCAGAAGGAAAAAAGAAAAATGTTACTGATACGTCTTATTTCGGAGAGAGTAGGCCACATGGGAAAAGAATTTCTGGAACGGGCTCGCCCTGCCTCGAAGTGGCAGGCCGAGATGAGAATTGAATTTGAAACTCGAGGAGATTTGAAGATATTCGAACTCTAACCTATGCGATATTTCTCTTGTTCAGAATTTCGACTCTTGTTTAATGGGTCTTCTAGCCTTATATATGCCATCTCATAACCGCTATCTCGTGTGGTTATGGAGACTGGACGGTTATGTTAACCGCTCCAGCAGTTATCCCGCACAAAGACAGTGTGAGCTGATTTCGGGCTGAGCCTCGTGAGGCTTTATGAGGCTTTTTGTTGGGCCTTATTTGGATGGATCCCGGGCTTTCATTTCGGGTCCCGGATTGGACCTCTCAAGAGGTCCAAATCCCGGTCCTTTCATGATCCGTGAAGAGATAGTTTAAGAGCCTGAGAACATTGCCCTATAAGTTAGGACATCAAGGCAGCAAATTATAACGAAAAATAAAGATACCAATTTATTCCATCCTTTCTATCGTTATTCTTCAAACTCTTGTGATAACACATATACAAAGGACTCGTTTGCTAATTTTTATAGTGTCTGATCAATTTAATTTGAAAGTACTTGAAAATATAAAATAAAAATTGGGTAGGGGCTTTGTTTGATGAGAGCTGCTTGGGTCCGATGGGTTCGGGACCGTCCGATCCACTATAAGATTTGTGCGCAACAATTTTAAAGCACATGCGGAGTTACAGGCGCAAATCTTTAAGCAGATCAGACGTCATCGAACCCATCGAACTCACTTTGAGTCCGATGGGCATCGGACCCAAATTGACCTCTTGTTGGATATACAAACAACCTACCTATCAAAATTTACGCAATTTGAGTATCATTATAATGCATCAAAATGTCATTAAATTCAAACTATAAGAAGGTCAAATTGTTTAATGATGGTAATACAAACTATAAACTCATCATATTTATAGACACATAATTGTATTTAGTAGATTATACCATGTTGTGAATAACGGTATGCCGATCGTCGGAGCGACACGGTACCGCCAAGCGATTAATCGGGAATAATCGGCCATAATCTAGAATAACTCGGTTGATTATCAAAAAAATTCATACGATTTGATTACCGCCAACGGACTAATCAGCCAATTAATCGGCCTAAACAAACGTTTTTACAACACTAGATTATACCTAGAAGTTGGATTTCCTACTTGAAAATTTCTTTTGCAATGACAAATCAGCTTAAAATATTATTCAGTTGATCCTCACCCTTCATTTAGTATCCCTCAATATATGATAGCTACCATTTCACTTTTGCAAATACCCAAACTTTTTTTCAGATATGTGCAGCTAGCAGATAACCTTGGGCAGCATGATGTGATATATTTGTTCCACAAACTGTTGAACATTTATGTTCTAAACGTTCTTTCTGATTCCATTGCACATGAAACTGGAGCAGATTCTGGATTTTTGTGTAGAAACAAAAAAAAAATAGTGAATCGGATTTAAATAGCTAATTGGATTCAAATTCATTTTTTTAACTTATCAGGTACTAGATAAAAAACAATGCTCTAACTTATAATTTCCAATACTTTAACTTGTAATTATAATTATCAATCAGAATTCGAAGAATTTATCCTAATTTAACTCTAATATATTACATATCAGAATTCCAGAGAGAGGCAACCAAAAATTTCAGAGAGGACAAAGTTGGTCCGGATCTATAGATCTCTACAAGAATTCGAAATCCAGGTGGCAGTTGCCCCCCACCCCTGCATGACACCATATAAATACATGGAATAAAAATAAAATGAAACAATAATTTGAAATTTTTTAAAGTGATGATTTTCAAAAATTCTGAAAAAATAGCAAAAAAATTTCCAAAAAATGTAAAATTTGGGTCTCCAAGCACATTTTAATATGAAGAACACGTTGGAAGGTTCGAATCGACTATTGAACTTTGAACAATGCGCGTTTTGGAGGTGTGCTCACCAATCCCTCTGGTGAGCACATCACACCCTAATTTGCTTTAGTAGTTATATGCAGATCACCTAAATAATGGTGGTTTGTGACTTGTATATATTAAAACTGTTGGCGTTTTTGGCAAATCATGAAATACTGAAGTGTAATTTGCTAGGGAAAAGTTTCTTCAAAAAATAAGGTCCTGCAAGAAAAGGAAAGATATATATAAAAAAAAAAAAGCATAAGAAACAGCCTTGCGCAATCCTTTGATACTGGTACAGTGTTAATTTACTATCACGCTAGTTTGATCCTAAACAAGTGTGTCATGATAATAGCATGTTTATTAGGCAAAATTCAGTATACCAGAAATTATTCTGTTGGAAATTTATAAGCAAGCATCCTGGCTGCACTTTACTAATTGTGAAGCTATGTGCATGGATACCGTTACGGGTATCGTATCCGATACGATACGGATACGGCGATACGGCAAGTGTCAAAAATCAAGGATACAATACGTCTATATATATATATATATATATATATTGTTTTATTATTTAATTATATTATTCATTCGTATTATATAAATTAAATATTAAAATACAAAACTATAGCTAATTGTACATTATATATTATAGATATTGTCTTTTAACAACAAACGTGAAGTGGTGCAGTTGTAATGCGGTATGTGTACAATGCCACAGTTCCTGTGTTCGATTCTCCTCGGCGTCAAAATAATTTGTTTGGCGCGGTGCATGGTGAACCATGCGCTGTTGGGTTGTATGCGCGGTGCACAGTGGAACCATTCGTATCCGATACGGGTACGGAGCCCATATTAGAATATCCGAGTAACATAGTTGTGAAGTGATCTAATTGCAAGTGCTTTTACATACACCCAGATCAAAATAGATGCATTGAAACTAGCCCAGATATTAGTCCATTAAAGAATGTAAACCATGTATAACTCTGTCAGTAAATTTTAAATCATGTATTATTAAAAAAAAACAAACATGAAACCGTCATATGACAGCAAAAACAAACAGATTCTAAATATCAACCAAAACTCCAATTTTGATATTCTTTTGGGAGATTTCAACCAGGTGTTAACCAAGATCAATTACAAAAGAAGTTCTCTAACCTAAAATTACTCAGGTATCATTTTGCGGCAACAAAAACAAATTGCCTCTCTATAAAACCTCTATCTCCTCTCTTCTCTCTCTCTGTATCCTCAACATTACCAGTTTGTTAACAAAAAAGTTCTCTCTATATTTTACCAGTAGCAAAAAGGACAATCATTAAACCAACAAGCCAAATCAAACATTAAGTCGTTTCCTCTAACTAAAACCCATCCCCACGTGTCAGAAAACATTAGTCAAGTTTAGATGCAGCGCCACTATCCAAGAACCACACCAGTCTCCCGTCAACAGGATCCACCATCCTTGCGGGCGACAAACATGCAACCACTGACTCATCAATGGGGCCCACAGCAAAACGAACTGCATCTGCCTTATCATCTTCAACAGCAACAATAGCCACATTACACGCAGAGTTAATAACCGGCATGGTGAAGGTGATTCTCTCTGGTGGTGGCCGAGGGGAGTCAACTATGTGGGTGACCCAATCATGGTACACGCAGAGGGCCGCATGGCCTGGGAAGAGAGAGGCTACATGGCCATCCGTGCCGAGCTCCAAGAGGATGAGGTCGAAACGGGGGCAGTCGGTGGCAACTGAAGCAGCCACCTTGTGTGACTTTACATGTTGCCTGATAGTAAACTGGTACTCACGGGCTGCCGCCCCAATTTCCAAATTATCATTTATCGAGCACACATTGCTCGATGGTATCGGTACCTGCCATTTATCATTTTTCAGTACATAAACCTAGGGATTGTATTCCAGGTCCCGGTATTACACTGATGATGACAGTACAAGAGTGTCATCCATGCAATTTTAGTAACTACTAAACTGATACATGTTACAATTAAAATTAAAATAAATATGACAAGTTTTTTATTTTTTATTTACCTTGGACAAAAACTCATCCTTTGTAAGCTTGTAGTTGCTTTCAGGATGGGTCTTCGCCACAGCACGCTCATCAGCAAAGAAGACACGCCACTTTGTCCAGTCAACTGTTATCATATATGGCGCCCCCGTCAGTTTCCTATCGCATCAACCAATTACATACAACTTTAGTAACATTAATTTTCTAACTTCTATTTTTTGAGAAATGTCATGTTCAAGTTCATGCTAAATTTTTTTTTTGTAGTAGGGGTATTGAGAAAAAATTGATTTGAAAAAAACCCCAGAAAACCCCAACATTATGTATTAGTGGAAATTAGTGGTATTTTCAGACAGAAATAAACTTTACCAAATGAAATTAACAGTGGAACGGCCAGACAAAGCAATTGAGAAACATCCTCTCTCCTTAACTGATTTATCAGACAAATCAGAGATGTTCCAATTTGGTTGTCAGATCATCAATGCAACTGTATATACGCACATCACCTCTTCCCTCTTTTGAATCAGTCATTCTTCACAATTTGTGTAATCCTAATTGCAAAGCAAAACATACATTATATCAAATTTAAACAATATATATAATCTTAGATATTCTTAAACTTTGTGTGATCTGAATGACGAACAAAATATAGACGAGTTCAAATTTACCAGAAAAATTGACCAGAACAAAAAAGAGATCTTTAACTATAAATCCAAGAGATATTTCGCACTACTAAATGGCTTGTAAACTAGAAGAAGCGCATGCAAAGAATTCCACATTCCAACTACGAACTAGATAAATTAACAAGAAAGATCAAAGGCACGAGATAAATCATAAATAAACATACCTGGAAAAAGGCTCAAAGGAAAAGAAAAGAGAAAGTTGGTGCAACAGAGCTGATCTGCTCTAAACCATCTTAAAAATATCTCAATTAACAGTAGATAACTATCAACAGAGAGATGATCTCTCTCTCTCTCTCTCTAGTGTTATTAAGCTTTAATGTTACTGTCCTTATATACTAGTCGGTAGCCAATAACGGGAGAGAGAGGGGATTAATTAAGGGGTAATTAAAGGGAACCCAATACTTGCTTAGAGAGAAAAAAACAAAAGAAAATAGAACCTTTATAGAGATAGAGAGAGAGAGAGAGAGAAGCCCACAAGCAATGAATTCTTCTCTGTACATAATTTGTCGATGCACCCAAACATTGTTCCTCTATTTTTTTCTCGGCTCAAGGGCACAAGATTCGGAACACTTATCCAGTTTTCTCTCGTATTTGTAATAGTTACATCGGACAGCTATGAGCCTATTATCGATCGAACATAAATATCTGATCAAACTCAAATGCAAAATGAAGAGTCGTAGTAAATTTAGAATCGTGGAGAATAGTATCAGAGCATCAACATCTCAGTAACTCAAATAAATTTTTAAATAACTGTTAATCTCTTTTTAAAAATTAAGATATCTAAAATTTCTAACTCTTACATTCTTAAAATTAATTTTAGAGTTTTTATTAAACCACGTCAGCAATAAATTAAAAAATAGAAATAATTTGAGCCAATCATTTGATCAGCATGAAGTTTATAAACAGTTTCTTAATAAAAAATTTTACTGTTCTCCTTATGAAATGAAGGAAGTCACTGAAGTCTTTTATTGGAGCTGCGTATTTTTTTTTTTTTTGCATTGTAGAAGCTGGATATGTTATTTTAGTATAATAGTCTATTTTTTAATATTAACCTTTTCAAACTAAATTATTCTACTTTTGAATATACTAATGGATATTTCTTAATTCTTACCAAATGCGTCACAAAGAAAAGTGTTTTTGTGATTTTCATGGATATATTGTATAGTTGGTTCTTTTACTCTAATATTCAACATGGAAAACATTAAATATAAAATTGGTATTTTTAAAATTAATTTTCCGCAACAGCAATCTTTCTAGAACAATTAGCTGTTTTAGAGCTTTAAGCTGCATTGCTTAATAAAATACTTATATACATAATTTTGTATTAGGTACACAATATTTGAAGTGAAACTTTTATCTGTTTAATTTGTATATTTCGATTGAAGATTAGTCTGAGCACGAAATCAGATATTCATTTGAGCTCATTGGCTAAGCTTCAAGAACATTATTATTTCAGAATTAAAAAAATAATAGCAAGTAGGGGTAGAGGCAGGAATTCATAGAATGATGGTCAAAATTTTTTTTTAATAAGAATAATGAGTGAGAGAGATAATATAAAATAAGAAGTGTTACGTGTGAACTTTTGATTTTTTTTATTAAAAAAAGTTCTCAAATGCTACAAATTTCCCAAATTATACACAAATATATATTTTTTAAATGGGGGACAATAGTATAAAATTTCACAAAAATATGGGGGTCAATTTCTTGTATCCCTTACTATAATTTATATAAGAGAAGTATATTTTTAGTGCTAGTTTTTGACGAAAAATGGGAGTCAATTGACCCCATTCTTGTATAGTAGGTCCGCTTCTAATAGCAAGACCCTAATGTTTAAAATAATAACCGAGCTATGTTTAGAGAGGAGGGCTCAAATGCCCCATTATTTCATGCTCCAATCGTACTCCAACATCTTTATCTTCAATTTTAAAGTTTAAACAGATGATCCGAACCGCTTAACATGATATCTACGTTAAAATATGATTAGAGACCAAATTTTATATTTTTTGAAATTTTTTTACTATTTTTTAAAATAAGTACAAAATTATTGTTTTTTAGAAAATTGTAGACCATCTAAAAATAATAATTTTGTACCTATATTAAAAAATAGTAAAAAAATTTCAAAAAATATAAAATTTGGTCTCCAATTATATTTTAACGAGGATATTATGTTGAGCAGTTCGGATCATCTGTTTGAACTTTAAAATTGAAAATAAAAATATTGAAATACGATTGAGACATGAAGCAATGGGGCATTTGAGCCCTCCTCGTGTTTAGAATAGGAGAAACTTAAATAATTCATTTAGTTGTAAATGTTCTGCATTTTCTTCAACCAGCATCTGAAAAACCAAATACTTTCAATATTTTGGACTTCAGATCAGATTAGGTACCTGACTTTGTAAAATTAGATCATAATCGTTTAATTTAAATTTGCATGAATTTTGAAGCGATCGTTTATATGTCAATAGGCACCAATATTTTTGCGTTCAGATTGGAAGTATAAATTTATGTTTCTTCAAAAAAAAAGTGATCATTAAATATTACATATATTTGAAAAATAAAATTATTATTATAAAAAATGTTCTTTTTAAAAACCAAATACTCCGGTTATAATATTCTATTTTTCTTGTAGAGGCTTGGGGGCAGTTATTGGGTACGCCAGAAACAAAAGCAGAAAAGAGATGTGACACGTGTTCTCAATAGGTGTGAGTAAGAGTGACCGCCTTCATTTCTTGTCATATACTAATATTTTTCCTATTTAATAATCAGATTGCTTCTCTGGCCGAAATTATATCCTTTGTTAAATAAAAAAAAATACACAAATATTTTTAATTTGTTTTTAAAAAACTATTTCAAGTTGAGATACGGTTGAAATAGTTTTTTAAAAACAAATTAAAAATATTTGTCGAAATAGTTTTTTAAAAACAAATAACGGTTGAGATACCCAGTATTTGAGCGCTGAGATACGCCTGTTCAAGTTTCCTAGTCGGAGATCGCTTCTCGGTGAAGATATAGCCTCTCTTGCCTTATCTCTCGCTTTAGCCTCATATGTTTATAAGAGATGTCTCAGAGAAATACATGTACAGAGAAAATATGCTCTAGAAATGAGTTAAATGAATTAGAAAAAATAGATAGAGATTCATTATAACATGACGGCACGGATCGATGACGTGAAAAAATTTGTATTTTCTTTCATCACACACGGATCATTCAATAAAATATGTACAAGTGTTAGAGCATTTATATACGCCCGTCCGAAAGAAGAATGCTCTTCATTTTTTTTACTTGAACTAATACGGTGTTTCTATTTTATTCTATCATATAGTCAGTGTCATATATTGTGAGGTTGATATTAATCATTCGAAAAATTAATTGATGGACAATTTTACTTCTCAATTAATCCTTCATCTATGCTATCTATATTAGGGGTGCACATAAAGCTCGTAGCTCGTAATTCGATTTAGTTTGATTCGAAAAAAAATTTGGTTCAAAACGAGACAAACCAGCTTAGTTCGAATCAAAATTGGTTCGAATCAAACTCGAACTGAGTCTTACTCGGTTCAAAACTCTGCTTCAATTTCGAACCAGTTCGGTTCGAAACTGGTTCGAATTGCACTGAATCAAACTCAAACTCTACTTTTCAGTTCGAAATCTTGCTTCAATTTCGAATCAGTTCGATTCAAAATTGGTTCGAACTCGAACACTAGGTTAAGTTTGATTCGTTTGCAGCCCTAATATATGCTATTTATTTGAGAATTTAAAAAAGAAAAAGAGGAAGACAACAGCCATCCAGATTTTGGGCAGTTAAGATATTTTTTTATAAAACAAATTGTGGATATTTGTGTAATTTTTTATTTAATGGAGGATAAGAATAAAATTTCTGTTTCTCCTTATTTCATGACAGAGTCTATCGTAATATACATATATACGATGATCTATGTTATAAATTCATACATTTATTTTAGAATTTAAATAGTCGATGATCTGTGTTATAAATCAACATTTATTTTACAATTTAAATAGTCGATTTAAACCGTTTTATGTAAAATATTAGAGATCAAACTTTACACTTGTTTTATTCGGATCAATTGTTAAATTTTAAAAATAAAGATATAAATTCATAGCATCGTAATATACATAAGTGGGAATCCACCTACAACATTTGTAAGTTACAACATCTTTACAATAATTCGGTTAGTAATTTTAAAAGTCCAAACAGTCAATCCAAACCGTTCTACATGATCTCTATATTAAAATGTGCTTGGAGATCAAATTTTAATTTTTTTTGAATTTTTTACTATTTATTAAGTATTTTACAAAATTGTTATTTTTAGACAATTCTGGACCACTGAAAAACAACAGTTTTGTGAAATATTTAATAAATAGTAAAAAAATTCAAAAAAAATGTAAAATTTGATCTCCAAGCACATTTTAATATAGAGATCATGTTGAACGGTTTGAATCGACTGTTTAGACTTTAAAAATCATAAAACTGAATTATTATAAAATGTTGTACCTTACAAATGTTGTAAATTGAGCCCTCCTATATAATATCTGAATATAAAATTATTTGAATCTAAATATTTTATAATTAAACTATATAATATCTGAATCTAAATTGATCTGAACAATACAACATCAAAACTAAAAAAGCATGTAAACAAGGATCCCTATATTATCTAAATAAAAGTTTAATAATGAACCAAAAGGTCCAAAACCCAACAATTGCGCGCGCATAATTATTTTCAAACTAGCTGCACTGTAACCTAACAGTTTGGTTGCTTGAGAGGAAACATTAGGCGCTCTGCAACGCAGGCTATGTATGACAAGTGCCGTAAAATAGCTCCAGGACTATATGGGCATGCTGTACTGGTTTTCTTAATGAGTGAGTCTATGGTACTATGCATAGCACGGATTAGTCCGTATTACGGATCAATAGTTTCATTTTCAAAATTATAACAGTTGATCCGAATCGTTTAACATAATTTTCATATGAGAATATATTTGTGGGCTAACTTTTCTATTTTTTAAAAGAAATTTACTATTTTTTTAGATAGGTAGAAAATCACTGTATTTGGATGGTTTAGAATTTTCAGATCAAGTAATTTTCTATCTGTCTTAAAATATAGTAAAAAAATTCAAAAAAATATAAAATTTAGTCTGCAAGTACATATTCATGTGGAGATCACGTTGAACGGTTCCGATCGACCATTAGGGTTTTCAAAATGAAAATATGGCTCCGTAATACGGACTAATCGGTGATATGCATAGTACCATAGACTCACTCTTTCTTAATGCTAGTTAACTAAATTAGAGATCCGTTAAAACTTGTTTCCCATATTTATAAGAAAGCATAAATTAATGAGTGTGGCTAGTATAATATCAGTGACATTTTATTCTATATAACATTAATTTTAAAAACTATCGAATCAAGTTCAAATGACGAATTCAATTTGTTTAAACTGATCTACTTTATTAGTTGTGCATTTACATACTAAATTTATAATTTTTTGAATTTATTTAGTATCAAGTCAAGCGGTCAAATATGGTACTTTTTAAGTTAATTTTAATGTATTCATTTTTCAATATTTTTGGTTCTTCAATTTTTTTTTTTTCAAAACCGTGTTTTTCAGATTTTTTTTATTATTTTTTTAGAATTTTTTATCATATTAAAACACCGTCTTGAAAAATTCTAACTAAATAGTAAAAAAAATTCAAAAAATGTAAAATTTAATCTCCAAGCACATTATAATATGAAGAACATGTTGAGTCTTTCAGATTGACCATTTATACATTGAAAACGCAAAAATAACTTATAGGACATGCTTATGGAAGTAGAGTAGTCAACCTCTGTATATATTTTACTGCATTGTAGCTTGCAGATGAATTTCTTCAAGAACCGAGCACAATGCAGAAAATGAATTTCTCGTAAGTCGTACCTATATCAGCTCTTAATTTCTTCAAGAACAACTTCCCTAATTGATTTGGTGTTTCGTAGTAATGTTTCCAATTAGATTTCAGAAGGCTCATGAGGAATTTTCTTGTATTTGATCTTAGTTTTAAGTTCAACTCTGAGCAAGCATAGAAGAGAGAAAAGGAATCAATAAGAGAGGAATCAATACAAACCGTTCTAGAGTTTGCCGACATTTTTATTAATATCCAAAGTTTAATACAAATTATTAATTATACCCAGAAATCAACTCAATATCGATATATACCCAAGCCGGCCATTTTCTGGCCGGCCAAGTACCCTCCCTAAGCCGGCCAGAAAATGGCCGGCCATGTACCTTTTTTTTTTTTTTTTTTCCCGGTTTTTTGGAGAGAGACACTATGAAGATCAAAGTATTAAAATTAACACTGAAATTTGAAATTTTTTGTTTAAATTAGTGTGTATATTACTTCTTTTGATATATAATTAGCATATTTATACTAAAATATGTTATATTAATTGAAATTATATTGAATAACACTATATTATGTTAAATTACGCTAAATTACATTACATTACATATTTTACAAGTTGTTATATTAATTGAATACGCTATATTGTGCTACTATTTTTTATGTTGTGCTACCTATTTAATGTTGTTATATTTTTTGTTTAGCATTACCATAAAAGCACACATACACAAGAACCGAAATATAGGATAATCCAAATATACCAAACATAAATAGTATATCAAATATAAATAGTACAAAACTAGTAAAAATACAACTAAAACGGAGAGGGAGAATATCGATGAGGGCGGTACTCCGGCGTTTGCCCGGCGCGGCCAGCGCGGCCAGGCTCCGTCTCTCTCGGGCTCATCGGGGGCATCGGCAGACCTCAGTATCTGCTCGGCGGTATCCCACTGGCATCGCCTGTGGAGACTGGTGGTACTGGCGGAGGTGTAGCGAAGATAGATGCGGCAAACTCACTCCCAAAGGCAGGCTGAGCATGAGACCCGCTACCACTAGCCTCTCCATCATGCGGCATCTCTGTGCCATATCGGGGTACCCTCGGTGCCGAGCTGAAATCCTCATCGAATACCCCGAATTCCTGGAGACTGTACGAGAGGGACTCGTACTCAGAAGTATCGGACATCTCAGGTGGTGGCTGTGGCGGCCTCTCTGCCGGACCATGCAATCATACACATAATTTATTAAATTTGATATGAATGAAGAAATTTATTAAAACATCTAGCTGATACTGAAGTATGACATACCTGAGGCTGCACCGGACGTCCATTGCTCGTCGTACCATGCGTCCACCCAACGTCGGACAATACCCAACGGTGGTAGTCCCACTCTGGATGTGAATCGGTGAGAAGATGGCATATCACTAACAGAACCGGGCTAACGATCGGGCTCATGCGGATCTATCTCACGCAGTTGGTTCTCTCTGGCGTCCGCAGCATACCGATGATCTTTCCACCGTGCCGGCATCCTCCACTGTATTAGCATTCCTTGAGGGTGCGGTACCCAAGCAGTCTCAGTTCTCTTTCCCAGCATGCGATCCCATGCCCGCACTCCTTGATCGCTGACAAAAGCTGAAAAAAATTTAGCGTGTCAGATCAACCTTAATGTATTATTAATTAGACCAAAACTATGTGGTTTTATGTGCTTTACCTGGCGAGCCCATCCACGACCGGTGGGATGGTAACCATCATCCATATGGATCCTGTCGCGGAGATGGGCCGTAATCACACTGCAGATAGACACTCGCCATGCAGACCTGCGTGTACCAACATCGTACTCAACTGGGGATCCCCGGGTCTGCTGAAGCACATCTGGCTCGTGATAGAAGTCTGTATACTGAGGATCCAAGGCCGTCATGTAGTATGCATCGTATATGGCTGCTCCAGTCCTTATCCAGTCGCGCTCGGTGGGTAACGCTGTAAAGAAGACGTTAGTGCAATAAAAAAACTATCAAGAATATGATTTATTTAATAATACAATAGACTACGACTTACCGGTGCAGGTCTCTGTGCGTGTAACTCGGCAAAGATGGGTCTGCAGGAATCAAGCCGCTCGACCAAACTGTCGGAGCACCCGATCTGGGTAGTGGTGCTCCACTGTCCAAAAATGTATGAGCGGACATCGGTAGAACCCACGCCTGCTCCTGCGTCAGTCACACTGCCACGGCAAGAGGAACTCCTCGTACAATGACGTACGGCGTCCACTCAACAAGAGCTCAGGCAAACTCTGAAGCTCTGACGGACTGTCCTGATCCCAACGGTAGCACCGTGGGTCCGATCCTGGTAGTGGTGGAAACCGTGCACTTCTTGGCGTTGCCGGGCAGTGAAACGTGTCGGCTCCCCAATCCGGCGCCTCATTGGGGATAGGACGGCCCACTGGTAGACGTGACCACGACCAGTGCTGAAGCAGGAGTACCGGCCCGTACATCTGCTTCGCCGTCGGCTTCATTTCAAGAAAATACGCGTCAGTGTATTTTGATGGATTGATTGATTAAATAATTACACTAAAATAAGAGTTGGTGACTTACCCACTACTGCGACACAGGTTTGAGTACAGATGCGCCAGGACAGCTCCACCCCAGTTGTACGACGACGGCCGCTCAATGCCCATCAGCAACGGGAGATACATCATCGGCACCTGATCACGCTGGAATCAGGAAACATGACAGAACCAAAAAGGTCCATCACGTAGCCGGTGTATATCTGCAATACAAAACATATAAAAATTCTAATAGAATCTCGTATTATAAATTAATTAGTTAAAACAAGTTATAAAATTTACTCACAATCTCCTCCTCTGTGGAATCTGCCGAAAGACCCGCGATGAAGTGCTGCCGTAACCCGTCATCCGCAAGATGAAA
>JAJGRW010002524.1:0-28658 GCA_025461045.1 Carex parvula | reverse complement strand
CAGCCATGGTTTCTTTCCCGCTTATTATGCTTCTGTTAGCAAAAATCAGAAAAAAAACTATTTAAGTAGCTAAAAGGAATGAAATGTTAAACGAGCTAATTAATACAATGAAAAAAATCGAGGGAGAAGTCTCCCCTGGATATTTTTTTTTTCAAAACACCCTACACCCTTTTCACACAAACCCTACATGCTCTGCTTTATAACACATTAATACTGTCACATCAAAACTGGAACTAAAATTGTTTACATAAACCCTAATTACGTAAACTGGCATCATTTTTTTTGGGTAAATAAAAAACGGGGGCCAAAACATTTAGAGAAACAAAATGCTGAAGCCCTAAACCTAAAGATCAAAAGCAGGAAACATCTAAAAATGGTTTTGTTTCTTTCATTTTTGGGGAATTCAGACAAACATAAATTATTTCTATGGACCAGAAATTAAATATTCGGGCAAAAAGGATCATAAAATGTAATTATTAGACGAGATTAACACAAAGAAACATTAATCCACAAGGGATAGAAAGAGAAAAATAGATTTATTTACCTAAACCCTAACCCTAGAGCGAGAGAGCGAGAGAGAGGGAGAGAGAGAAAGAGGCGATCGAAACCCGAAAGCACAAAAGAAATTACCTTTAAGTTGTGGCTTCTACTGATTAAACCCTTGATCTTGAGAGAGAAAGAGGTTTGTGCGCAGCAGCTTCTATTCGAGTGTTGAGAGAGAGAGAGAGAGAGCGCGCGTTTCGACTTTCGAATTGGAAACGAGGGGAGAGGGAATGACGCTACTATTTTGGGGATTGCTTACCCTCTAAGACACATTAATTGTATATTAAGTATACGATCCTTAATTTGTTTTTCACCCGGTCAATATGAAGTATACGATATACGATCCTTAATTTCCCAAAATTGCTTACCCTTAGGTTCGGTGACAACAGTTCTCATAGATTTTGATGGGTATTTTAACTTTTTTGTATCTTTATCTGTGAACCCGTTCAGTAATTTGGTTATAAAACTCATTCTCAAAACCTTGAAGGTTTTTTTCCTATTACTTCTTTGTTGTTTGTGGGGAAAATAAAATATACTCCAAGCTCCGTTTTTTTTCCCAAAAACTGGAGCTCATGACTTCTCATTTTTTTTTATTTTTTCTTCTCTCAAAATTCTGTTTAATTGCAATAGCACAAGAAATGGTTTGTATGATTTTTTTTCTTCAAAGTGCAGCTAATAATATAAACTATTTCTTTTTATTTTCTTTTTTCAATTTTTTGTTTAATCACCACCACTAATCATTAATTATATCTATATAAAATTTATTTGGACTACTAAACTTTACTAAACAACCACAATTAAACAAATACAATTTAATAATATAATAAAACAAACACAATTTAAACAAGCCCAAAGACTAAAATTAATTAAACAAACACAACTTAATAATACAAGAAATTAATTAAACAAGCATAATTAAACTAGCAACGTTTAATTTTAATAGATTAAGCTAATTTTAAGTTAAGTTTCTATTTTGACGTCTAACATAATCATAATCAGAGATTAGTATTAATACACTTAATATTGTTTAATTGGAGTATTACATCTTCTATAAAAAGAAAAACAAACCAACATCCAAACAAATTTCTCATGCATCCGAACACCTATATTCTAAAATTTCCCATGAGTTAAATAACTTTGGTTTTGACAAATTAAAATTCTCATTCCCACATTAAAAATTTCCATTCCCACAAAATTCCCATGTTGCCGAACAGGCCCTAAGGGCCCGTTCGGCAGCCTGCTAGGAATAGGAATGGGAATGGGAATCAAAAATTTTGCACTACTATTTACTGTTCACCGTGGGAAAAAAAATTCACTCAAGAGGTAATTTTTTTTTCCCACGGTAACAGTGTCGTTGCCGAACGGGCCCTAAGTCTTTCACCCGGTCAATCCCATTCATATATTATTTACTACAAATTTGACTGATTGATGAAGCAAAGTGTGTGTTGCCGAGCCTTAAAATTTTTCTTTTTCGTGGGACGCTTTTATTTTTGTCTAGTTTGAACCTTAGTCTTACGGAAATAAATCTGCTGCGATTCCAAAGAATAGATTCTGTTTTTCCAAATCCAACCATTAATTTTTTGAAATGCACGAATTCAAAATATATAAATGGTTGGATTTGAAAAAGCAGAATCCCTGCGATTCTTTGAAATCACAGCAGATTTATTTCCTTAAGTCTTACTGGTATGAGTCTATACAAAAGTTGTTTCAATTATAAAGATCATGGTTTATTAAATATTATATTGAACGGAGTTTTAAACTGCGGAGGGAGAGGTTCAATTCTGACCAATGGTTTAAATAGCGATTATAGCGGTTGATACGTCCCTTCCCTGGAGGGGCCGGGCCGTACTTGGACTCGGTCCAGTAAGGAGAGGGCACGCCCTGTTCTCAGGAAGCAGGCCGTGCGGAGGCCAATTAATGAACTAGCAGCCCGTCCCACCTAGAGTGAAGCGGGTCGAGCCGGGGGACACGCGGGGTGTCGGAGGGGTATTAACGCTCTAACCCTTTATAATACCTCTCCCAAATGTCGTAAATGCGATCCCATTTTCTGGGGGGTTCTTTGACTTATATAGGGTATGCCCTACTGTAGCGAGGTCTTGTCAACATTAATGACGACGCCCCGCATACTGTAGGGGACATCCGCATATTAGGCTGTAATGTTCGCATAGTTTATCTCAGGCCGAACAGCGGGGCCGTGCGTCGACCATTCTTGGCTGTTCGGCCTGCCGGGCTTTGAGTCCCGTTTTGTTTGGTTCCGAGCTGGCCCAGAGGAGGGGTTCGAGACTCGGTTTGTGTTTATCCTCGGGCTGGCCCCGGGAGGGGGTCCGAATCCCGGGTAGTTTTTTGGGCTCGGGTTGGCCCCGGGAGGGGGTCCGAATTCCGAGTAGCTTTTCTAGGCTCGGGTTGGCCCCGGAAGGGGGTCCGAATCCCGAGTAGTTTTCTATTCTCAGGTTGGCCCCGGGAGGGGGTCCGAATCCTGAGTCGCTATTTTGGGCCATTGGCCTGTTTGGGCCGATTTGCTATGAATTTATATCTGGGGGTGTTTTGGCCGGGCCAGGCCTGGGCCTTTGGAGGGCCATCGGTACATGGGCCTATCAGCGGTATAACGGGACGGTTAAAAAAAATAAGCCATTGCACTAAGTAGCTAGCTATAGCGCCGATAGCTAGCTATATATCGCCCATAGCGCCATAGCTTTTAGGGTCCAAAACAGTTATAGCTAGCTATTTAGAAGCATGATTCTGACAAAAGATATCTCAAAAATGTTGGGGGTGTACCTGATATTTAGAAGCATGATTCTGACAAAAGATATCTCAAAAATGTTGGGGGTGTACCTGATATTTTAATAAAAATAAATAATTTTAAATAGATGTTAGATGTTTGCTGGAAATGAAAGAAATGAAGTCTATTAATTTTAGATTATTTTTTACAGGTTTACGGAGTTAGAGCCGACATTTTTATTAATATCCAAAGTTTAATACAAATTATTAATTATACCCAGAAGTCAACTCAATATCGATATATACCCAAGCCGGCCATTTTCTGGCCGGCTATGTTCCTTCCCTAAGCCGGCCAGAAAATGGCCGGCTATGTACCTTTTTTTTTTTTTTTTTTTTTTTTAGAGAGAGAGACTATGAAGATCAAAATATTGAAATCTAACTCTGAAATACGATAAATTTTTGTTTAAATTATTTGTTATATTACTTCTTTGATGTATAATTAGCATATTTATACTAAAATACGATAGATTAATTGAAATTATGTTGAATAACACTAAATTATGTTAAATTACGTTAAAATACGGTAAATTACGCTAAGTTACGATATGAATAGGGACGATATCTTCACTGAAAAGGAGAAAAACAACGATGAAACTTCAAACGGTCATAAAACGGCCCTCGAGTGTCCGATTTCAGCAAATGAGCACTTTTCGGAAAGCTTGCGAAAATGCGCATGCGTCTGTGCCCGCTATGCCGGATTCCGAAATTCAGAATCACCAAAAAACAAAGAGAAGAGCCTCAAAACTTGAGTTGAAGTTTCCGATTAAGATTTTCATTTCTATCATTCAATCCAAGTAGCTCAGTAAATTAGTTACATAATGAACTTGCAGATTACCAATTTTTACTATTTTTGGAATTTTTTTACTATTTTTTATGATTCATGAAAGATGAGCAAAATCAGTCTACTATAGCGTAATTTTGTGTAGTTTAGTGTTTTTTTACTGTATTTCAGCATAATTAGCGAAGTTATTGTAATTTAACGTAATTTAGTATAATTGAACATAATTTATTGTAATATAGTGTAATTCAACATAATTTCAAGTATTCTAGCGTATTTTAGTATAAATATGCTAATTATACATCAAAAGAAGTAGAGGAGGGATCAAGTTACAACAACCATTTTTTTCATTTTCAAAGTCCAAATCATCGATCCAAACCGTTCAACATGATTATCTAAATAAAATGTGCTTGCAGATCAAATTTTACATTTTTTTGAATTTTTTTACTATTTATTAAGATGGGTACAAAATTCAATGGTCTGAATATGACTATTTTTTGTAAAATACTTAATAAATAGTAAACAAATTCAAAAAAATGTAAAATTTGATCTGCAAGCACAGTTTATTGTGGAAATCATGTTGAACGGTTTGGATCGACGATTTGGACTTTGAAAATAAAAAAAATAATTGTTGTAATTTGATCCCTCCTCAAAGAAGTAATATAACAAATAATTTAAACAAAAATTTCAAATTTTCAGAGTTAGATTTCAATATTTTGATCATCATAGTGTCTCTCTAAAAAAAAAAAAAAAAAAAAAAAGGTACGTAGCCGGCCATTTTCTGGCCGGCTTAGGGAAGGAACATAGCCGGCCAGAAAATGGCCGGCTTGGGTATATATCAATATTGAGTTGACTTCTGGGTATAATTAATAATTTGTATTAAACTTTGGATATTAATAAAAATGTCGGGAGTTAAGAGTGACATACTGACATGATGATTTTTATGTTTAACAAAATATATATGGTGACTTAATTTAATTTTAATGAATATTAATTATGATGGGAAATATACAAATTTAATGTTTGATGAGAAAATAAAAAAAGATTTAGAAATTTTAATGGAGTGTGAAAATTCAAAACCTTATCCATTGATGTATAACCGAAGTTCAACAAGCCGATAAAATATTTCTCATGGTTGTACATTTATGCCATACCGCATACAAGATAAGTAAAGCTTTTTTTTTGTAACTCCAATTCTCTAATGTTGATAATTAGTAAAAATATAGAACTATTTTTTTAAAAGAAAAAAAAACGCTATGTACGATAGCTTCCTCTATTATGCTATTCGTGGTAGTTTTTTTTAGCCTCTCCGTGATGACGCGATAATCGCTATTTAGAACTTTGATTAATACTATGCAACCAAAAATATAAGTAATAAATTATTAGTATAACCAAGAAAATACAAATAATAAATTATTAGTATAACCAAGAAAATACAAATAATAAATAATTTGTATGTATATCTAGTTTAATAAATTAATTTAAGAACATAAAGTATTTTTGTTGTAGAGCATAGTGTAAACGGATCGGATACAAATAGTTACATATAATTAATAATCAAACTGTATTCTTATCAGTTATAAATTTTCGAATACAGATAGTCTCAAATATGAATACGGATCAGATAATTTAAATTATTTTTCAGATTCGGATCTAGATAAAATCGATAATATGCAATCCGTTTACACCCCTGGAATAAACCCATCAATAAAGGCCTGCATAATCTGATAGCAACTCGCCACACCAACCCATTTCAAACATGCCACAGTAAAGGAATTCAGAACACCTAAAGTAACCCAAATTTTGAGTTTAGACCCGGACTGTCTGATCTTCTTTGGCACGAATATTAAAGAGAACTGTGCATTCTATCTCGAACCGGATTGGTTCGAATACTGATCGGATGGTCCAGATATAAACTCAAAATTTGGGTTGATATAGGGGATCCGGTTCTACAGTAAAGGGGAACACGTTTATATGCGGCTTATATTAGCTCATTTATCTTATCGCCTTGCCAGAGACGAATCATGGAACCAGCTCTCATGGTTTCTGTCTCGGTTCCCGCCTCTTCTTCCTTCCATCCCTCTATTCTTCTTCGGCGAAGTCAAACTACTCGTTTTTATTCCCTTTGCAAATGTCATCTTCATGCTAAGCACCGCTCCTCCTCCGTCTATCCAGTTCGATCAAAATGGAAGCTTCCAGTTTGTCTCAAAGAACCTGATGGACCCCGTAAGGTACGGTTCATCTCAACTTCAGGCTTTGGTTTTATGTACTATTTAAGCAATTTTTCTTTCGTTCATCTGAAGTTTACTTTTTGTTATATCTTTATTCTGTGATGTACGATTTGGTAGTGGACTGTTACTTAAAAGACTGTTAAATAAATGTTAAATATCATGTTTGGCCATGCAAATTGTAGTGTCAAGTTACTTAAAAGACTGATAAATGACCCATGTACCATTATTTTCTAGTTGCTTATAATAAACAAACCGTCCTCTTTTTCTATTTTTTTTTTTCATTAAGGGAGAAATGAACTAAAAAATGTAGGATTAATTTGAGATTATTTTTAAGTAAAATGGGGAAGGAATGGGTGTTGAAGACATGATCTACGACGTCTAGGGTCATAAATGATATTCTTGTTCTGCATAGATGCATGTATAATTTGGACATATTTCAGGGTTAGATATTGAAATTGATTTTGTACGATGTGTTTGATTCATTTGAAAGGATCCGAAGGTCTATTGATTGGCTCTCAATCTAGTGTAGGTTCCGATTTGGTATCAACGTGTTTCACTGAATAGATAGTAGTTGAACTCAATTACTTCCCATTTCATTATCATGGTTGCACCTTTTTAACTTAACGTTCGTTTTAGTTCATATATAAATCTAGTTTCACCAATCTTGTAATATGGTCTTTTCAAATTTGTTGTAGAATGAAATTTGCAAGGATGTCAGAATTACAAGTCGAAACATACCTCAATATAAAGAACCTATTATACAGCCTCAAATCAGCAACATGCTTGGTATTACATTTCTTGCGGGATTGCTTCTTTTTCAAGGATCCAATGCAGCAATGGCAAGCGGGGACATAGGTGTGGCCCAACAACCAATGGCATTTTTGGGAGATCTTGGTGATATTAGCACAGGTTTTGCTTCAGTTAGGATAACTTGTCTCTTTCATTTACTTGCATTATTAGTTCATTCAAATTTAACAAAAAGAGAGGGTTTTCTCAATACTCAAAACAGTAGCAAGATAACCCTTAACATACAGAAGTGAACTAAATAATCTGTAGACGTTAGTTAGATTGTGTAGCAATGTGTAATTTAAGAAGCAGCACAGGACCTACACGTGTTCAAAACTTCTTCAATATATTTTTTTTTATGAGATTACATTTAAGTTGGAATTAACAGAGCTTTCTTTGATCTGCAGGCATTTTTGCTGATTTTCTTCTCAGAATTGGGTGATAAAACATTTTTTATTGCTGTAAGTAAACATTTTTTCTCATATAAGATAACTGAAGCTTTGATGAACATACGATAAGGGCATATTTTCCTTTTTGTTTAATTCTTCCTTTAAAAGAACAAATTGATAAATGCTATAGTTCCTTGCTTGTTCAATAGGCGCTTTTAGCAGCTAGAAACTCTGGCACAGTTGTTTTCCTTGGCACATTTGGAGCTCTTGCGTAAGTGTTTGAACAAATGCAATTCTGAGAATTCTATTGCAGCTCTAAATACTTGAACAAATGTAAACTTCAGACGTCTTATTCTCTCTAAAACTAGAAATGTTTTCGTATTATTACTTTGGATGTGGTTAGCAAGATTAATACATTAATTTTACAGGGCGATGACAATTGTGTCAGTGGTTCTAGGCCGAGCATTTCACTACATTGATGGTATAATACCATTTAGGTAGTGATTTTTATTCAATAAGTAATTGTCCTATAAATTGCATTTAGACTCTGTGATAATATCCGGCATCTAATTTCGATAATTGTCGGTGCAGATTTGGGGAAAGTGATTTTCCTGTTGATGATTTTGCTGCTGTGTGCCTCTTGGTAAATATCCTTTTTCATTTAGAAAAGTTCATTAACATTTAGGTACTGGGTTATCGGGAATGACCTGTAAGATATTCATCTTCAATGTGTATTTATTTATTTTGAAACAGGTATATTTTGGAGTGACTACACTGTTAGATGCTGCTTCAGGAGACGGTCAAAAGATTAAGGAAGAGCAAGAAGAGGCAAGTACCTTTTTTGTACCCCACCCCATCTTATTCTGGTTTCATTTTTGATAATCTTAAGTTCTTAACTTTATTTCCTGGTGCACTATTGAAATATTTTTATCATTGGACCACCCTTAAGCCTTATTAGTAAAATGAAACTAAAATCAGAAATGTTTCCAGGCAGAACTAGCAATTTCAAAATTTGGAGGAAATGGAGCTGGAATTATGGCTGCCGCTAGCACTGCAATCAGCACTTTCCTGTTGGTTTTTGTCGCTGAGTGGGGCGATAAATCCTTTTTCTCCACAATAGGTAGGAAATATTATCAGTATGGTGCCATATCTCTTAAAGCTCAATGTCGCTGGTTTTTGCTCCAAGATCCCATAATGACCGAATGAGTCGAAAATAAAACAAATAGGGGTTGTATTTGATATCTAAATGTCTAGTAATGTACTTCTATTATTGATCTGGATGACACAATTTTATGTTTTACTGCACAGCACTTGCCGCGGCCTCTTCACCTCTCGGGGTCATTGGAGGTACACTTGCTGGTCATGCTGTTGCAACTTTGGTAAGATTACTAGGGAAAAGAGAAAGCTAAAATTTAAACAATTTTATGATGCATATTTTTATTGTTGAATTGAATTTATGTTTAATTCCTGTCCCGTGGTTTGTACAGATAGCTGTTCTTGGTGGGTCATTGCTTGGGAAGGTTTTATCAGAAAAGGTACTAAAAGTTAAATGAACTTTTACAATTCAAATTTTCCCGTATCTTCCTTTTTGAATTTCTACCATCAATACACGCAGGAATTTAATTTCAATGGAAAACACTTTTAACCAATGGAATTTTTCAAGGCACATTGGAAATTGATTTTGAACAGATGGACTTACTTCAAGTAGTGTTAATTTTGATGCAAAAATATAAGGTTTGATACACAATTAAACATTCTAGAAGTTTAGTACTGAGTTATGAGAAATTAGAAGACAAAAGGTATAACTTAATCTAAGAAATGTATTGTTGCTTGTTTTCATAAAAAATATTTTAATATCTATAATTCGCAGGCCATTGCATATGTTGGAGGATCACTTTTTTTAGTTTTCGCTGCTGTCACATTGGTTGAGATAGTGAGATGATTTGGAGATATTGGAGATGTTCATTTCTGGTTAACAGGTAAAGAAATATAGCTTGGATCTTTTTGCAATGAACATTATAAACCTGATATTAGAGTATTAACTTCCTATTCAAATTTCTTTTAGACTCATCATGCTCCCAAGCCAGTCCGGTATTTAAATTCTTTTGTTTTTACAGGTTAAAAATATAGAGGTTGCATAAGAAGGTGGCTTACTGTACTTGTTGCTTTATCCAACTGCTTTTCAATAGAATACTAGGCAGCCATAAATCATTTTACTGGGGATAGGCAAAGTTGTGACTTATTAATTTTCCACAGGAAATTTATGTATAAAATTCTTTTAAATATGAGCCTTCCCCATGTATGCCGTTTTGTTCAATAGTTGTTCCTTTTATCTTGTTCAAATGTAAATGTTTGTAAAGAGATGCTGATGAAACAGCCAACTATAGGAATCTGGTGCATAATATTTTTTTTTTTCCATCCATCTCTGACTGATGCCCTTGTGTATTAAAATAACAGAGAATAAATAAAGCTGGATATTAACCATCTTGAATTATTGCACTTAAATATTGTATCCAAGGAAAAACAAAGATTTCTATATTTTTTGTAATTCTTTATGCCATTATCTTCCTCAAACCCCATCTATATTGCACACTCTGGCTTGAATTTGGCCATCTTAGCCAACCTATCAACCGCCTCAACCAAGTGGTCAAGCCTCGCAACAAGCTCAATCAGCAATGAAGTAAATGTCGCAAGAGAAAGTGCCGCAGTGCTCTCCAGTGCATGCATTCTCGGTATAACATTCACAGTTCCATCTTCTTCAAAATCACCGACATCGTGCCACGAATGAAGTCTCTTGTGCTGCCTCTTGATGCTGGTGTCACGACCAAGCTCACTCGGCAATGCAGCAATCTTGCTGGTGTCTTGATCAGCCGACTGATCTAAACAATCTTTTTGGTTAAAAGATAGGGTTTTGGATTGTTTGAGTTGGGGTTTGGTCGAGTGGTCGTGTTGCTCGTGAGATAAGGTGAGGAGGTAGGAGTGCAGGTCGATTGAGCGTTGCAAGCGCTCAGTTGAACTGTGAACGCGATTCAAGAGACTCGTTTGGAGGCTCCATTTCATGTTGCTCACATCTTTGCCAAGGCTTCGCAATAGTTCAGCGGCTTGATTTGTGGCATCGAGTATTTCGGCTTGAAACGTACACCTGAGGTTGTATGGTGCCTGCATAGGAATCAAAGTAATATTAGTGTCATTTAATGATTGGACTAATTATTTTAACTCAAAAATAAGATGTCATGCCCTTTCAGTGTAGCTGAATTCGGATTTTTCCAATTTTACTATTTCTGAATTTCTTCGTGAATCAAGAATAAATAAAAGGAATGAAAATATGAAAATTCCAATTTTTGAACCACTGGCATAGATCTATTATTGAATCCTACACAGAAACTTATAGAGTTAATCATGAAAAAACAAGCCTCCTACTAATTGTGATTTTCTGTTAAGATTATTCCGATCCCAACCATTCTAATTTTTCAATGCCCGAATCTCAACGAAGATCAACGGATCAACGGTTGAGATCGGAATAACAGGTTCCTGTTATTCCTTTGGAATAACCGCAGATTTATTTCCTGTTCTCCAGCTAATTAGTATGAACTTGCCAAGCCTGAATAAGAACAAGTTCTAGATTGTGAAGCATCCGATTCTATCCTAGAGTTGAGCAGCAAGAAAGCATGAATGCAAAATGATGTCACAAAGCATATGCTGGGAATTTAGTACTACCCATTGATGTCTGGCATCAATGGGTGAACAGTATCACATCAAAATTGAACCTCTTTATATGTTCAAACTTTCTTGTAAAAAGATAAATGGATGTCTATTTTTCTCGTTGTTCCACAGTAACTTTGCATCAATTTCTTAAGATGTTCTGTTATTCTGTAGGACCAAATTCTCCTTTTTTCTCATCCAAGGAAAAAAAATTAATAAAAGATAGTTAAGGTACTAAATTCTGAAAACATCGGAACTAATGTGTCCATAATTTACTGCTATATTTTTCTGTATAACTTTCTGGTAATATGATGAAATTTTACGGAAGAAATTTCTTTGTGCGCTAAATGTTTTTCCTTAGCCCTGACATGAATGTATATATGTATATACCTGAATTTCTGAGTGAAGACAGCCATGCAAAGCCATGACCTCATAAGAACAATGGCGGAGAACAGCTCCAACCTTGACATATTCAAACCATGGATAGAAAAAATGCCGAAATCGCCCATGTGGTGGCTCCCACTTCGCCGAATTAGCCTAAGTTATACAGAAAAAATAGTAGTTGTATATTTGTTGATCTACTGAAACAGATATATAAAGCAAGGACGATTAAAAATAGAAATTTAGCAACTACCAATGAATCAAGCTTTGAGGAAGAATTCAATGTGGCCCGGCACTTGCGAAATGCCGGCTCGTCAGGGAAATCATCCATCACTGTCTTTGCGAACTCAGGATGATCCGATCCATCATCATTTAGGTACTTCTTCACACACTCTATTCCATTTTAAATTATCTACTATGAATAATCTACGAAAAATGATTGAGAGATATTGAACATTAACAATTTTATTTTTACCTTCTAGGGAGTCTGCCAGTGAATTGAAGTTGTTAACTAGCTCCTTGTGGAGTTGCTCTCCAGACCAAATGGGGCAAATCAGTACATTTACAAGCACTGCCACAAGACCGCCTATAGCAATTGAGTAGAGCCGGTTCATAGCAGTCTTGATCGGATTTCCCATCCTATAACCCGACACAATAATCAAACAATAGGTGAAAAGTGTAACTCTGAAGCCATACTCGTACTGCACAAGTGATGGCCATAGCTTCATAAAAGAAGTTATTGCTCCTACAATATGAAACACAATTAAGATTAATTGTTGTAAGACACATTGACACATGTTAATTAAAGGAAAATGAATAATAAAACATATAATTAACATACCAATAAAGAATATACTACCACCAATAACATATGGCTCTGCAATATGGCCACTGGAGATGGCTACTTGAATCACCACAATTGCAAAAATCCCAGCTAACAAACTCCCAAGAGCTCGATTAAACCCCCTATTAAAAGTAGCACCTTCATAGCATTGAAAAGAACAAATCATATTTAGACATAATTCATCAATTTTACTAAAAACATAGAACAATACTTTTTCAATAAGAAAAAGTACATACCAACAGTATATTCAAACATGATAGCCACTGTTAGGATAGACCAAATGATGTCGATGCCAAATATATCATACGGTGCCTTGCATAGTATAAGAAGCGACACAAGAAGGCATGCGAGCCCGACCTTGAAAGCAAAAGTGACACGGTCTGTATCCTCCTTTGCAAACTTCCACACATCCAGTATCCATTTACTTGGATATTCTAAGCTCTCTTGATAGAAAAAAGTAGGCTTCACAAAGTCCGGTGTAATGCCGGTTTTCGAGTCAGTTTGTATGTCAATTCTTACACTACCCTTTTTTCCATTCATTCTCCAATCAAGGAAAAGAGATATAATACTTGCCAAACACAAATACAAGTTCTCAAAAGTTCGTTCTGTTTTTCAGCTTATTTTAGGTTATGATGATGTGTGAAGAACTTATTGAAGAAAGGAGGGGTATATATAAGGTATGTAACAGTGGTGCAAGTTGTGAGCAGAGTACCTCAAAGGAGGTATATGTGCATGTATGAGAGGGAATAATACTTTGAGAAAAATAAAATATTAACAGAATGAGGGGTTAGGAAAACTCGATAGAGTACGTGATGAGATGCTTGGGCTCAATAATGTTGTGTTTGATGGTGAATTGGAATCCTAATTATACTGCACATGACACAGCAAATGTGCTTTGCTTTTGTGATTTGCTATGTGTGCTTTTGCATGCATGGATTTTTATGATCCCTACGTTGGTTGCATATATGCTTGGATGAATATCATATGGAGATTAATTAGGCCAAGGACCTAAGCTTCCTACATACAATACATTAGGAGGACGGTGTTAATTCAGAGCCCTTTATCTTTTGCTTTAATAGTTTTTATATTTTGAGGAGTGTGGAAAATTTTGAAAGAATTTTAACAAAAAAAAAATATTTGAACAGTAGGAATGGATGTTTTAGTTTTTAATTAGGAACAATTGCATTGATAGTTCCAGTTGGAGAAAATAGTAATTAAACATGGTTTAACCAATATAATATATGATTATAGGTTCTCTTAATTAGTTTTACTCTTTTAGTATTAATTAATTAGTACATGATAAATTATGCAACAGTATTGTTTAAAAAAGAACTAGCTTAATTTGATCACTTCTGTTTCCTTTTCTCTCATACCCCTGCCATTTTCTTTCACCTTCTTGCAACACTAATTATTTGCAAAAGTATAATGGAAATGGCATAATCTGAACCATACTATTTATTGTCAAATGATCTATTATATATGCTAGCGATGACAGGATGCCCACTAATTATTGTCAAGGTGATAATAGAGATCATGTATGATTAGGTTTTTTGAAAGACTCTAGTAGTGGCTTCACAAAATATATAGCATAAGAAAATCTTTTACCAATTTGTGTGATTTGTTTGATTAGCACTGTACCCATTTTGCATATCAAGGGAATAGATATACACTTGCAATTCAATTAGGTAAAGGAATGGCCCTGCCTAACATTTGAGATATTGCATGTTAAGGAAAAACTGCCAATGCATATATGCTTAGGTACATGCATGATATCTTTAATTTGATGCAATTTTGACAAAGGACCAAACTAATATATATGGGGTGCTTATATTTTTTCAGAAATCATGTATGCCAATGATATGTTTATTAGGAATTTTCAATTCCAGCAAGAATAACTATCCTCTACAGGTTATTATGTTGTCAAATAAATATTATTATTTGAAAAAAGATCAAGTATTATGTACCTCAAATATAAAGAAGATCAAGTATATATGGTTACACTAAGCAATATAGCTTAATTTATTTTATTTGAGAAAATATTCTTGTGCTCCATGTTCTTCATCTTTTATCTCCATTTGAAAGTATTTATATTTAACTTGTCAGTTATTTATATTGAACACACAAGTATTTTATACCTAGTATATATGTGAAGCATTCATTGTTTTATTTTTCTGAATAATCACAAGTTCAAGTTAAATATTTTGTTGAATAAGTAAACATATAAGGTATAAATATTTTTATCATACACTATAAATATTTTCAAAGAAAAGAACACATCTGAGATACAAGTAACGATGAGTGTATGCAGTTATCAAGCTTTTTATTTTGCTGTGTAAATTCCAAGGTGTACAATGGATGCATGTTTATCCTCATAGAACTATTTAAGGAAAAACTTACTGGCACATTATATCTTAGTATGGCCTAATTACGTATTTTATATATTTTTTTAATAAAGGTTAGAGGTCAAATCATCTAATTATTTAATCCATAAGAGATTTCTCCATTCGAGTTTTGAACACTGCACTTCCAGCACGAAAGACATTGCCTTTGTCACTAGACTAAATGTTGGTTCTCGCCTAATCCCGGCCCGTATTGGAATTAAAGAAATACAAAGAAATTGAGTTGACATGTAAATAAGGATATTTCCTTTTAGTTGTGAACCATCTTTCAAAATATCCTTGAAGAGATTGATTTATATCAAAAATAAAACCAAACATGTTAGCGCAAATTCACCATCCAATGAATATGGACCTACTGATCAGATACAGGTACATGAAGAGAAATATATTATATACATTTGTACATCATCTAATCCGTTCAGTGACTTCAATCTGAAATCAACGGTCAAAATTTCTGTGTCTCATCAAGTTGCTATAGCTAGGCTAGGTGTTTGATTCTTACATGACAACTGTACCGGTGTCCTCTTCTTGCCACCCACTGTGCTAAAAATACCAGAAAATGGTAGGGTTGGGTATGTCCCAAGATCAGGTACCTCAGGGACCAACAAAGAATTGCCACGTTAACTGAGGATGCCGCATCAGATTCCATTCTTTTATCTTAAATTTAAAAAAGGAAAAACCAAATTAGCACAATAAAGGAAAAAGGGGAACAGGGAATAGAGGGAACACTGAATTGAAGGCTGAAAAATATATGCTGACAAACCTTAATTACCTGGGGAAGGTGTTTATTGCTTTGAAGCTTCTTTTAAGATTTGGCAAACATATATGATGGATTTGATTAGGTTTATAGCCTACTACTGTGTCAATAAGATAAAAAAAAATGATGAGATCAATTTGGGTCCGATGCCTATCGGACTCAAAGTGAGTTCGATGGATGTGATGACCGTCTGATCTGCTTTAAGATTCGCGTCCGCAACCGTTTGATGACTTAAAGGGCTTGAAACGAACCGAACCGAATCAAACTTACTTCCATTTTGAGTTTGGTTTGAATTAATTTCGAACAAACTCAATTTCGAATTGAATTTTTTACGAACTCAATTTCGAACTTTTACGAATTTTATTACGACTTACGAGTTATGACTTATGGCTGGGTCATAGTTCGAAATTACAGCACTTTAATAAAAACTCAGGTATTCTGAATTCTAATTACACAGTACACCAAAGTTTATATCAAAGTTCATTACAAATACCAAAATTTATATCAAACACCAAAGTTTAGTACAATCATTCAAAGTTCAGTACAATCACAGAATCTAAAGTTTTCCAAATAGCCAACAGGAGCATCATCACCAAAGTTTTCAAATATCCAAAATATTCAAAGTACAATTTAAATATCAATAGAAGTACAAAACAATCACCAAAAATCACCAAAGTCCTAAAATTATTACAAACCCAAATATTATTCTAAATAAAACATTAAAGTTTATTATCAACGGAAATCAACGGTTCACGTTTGAGTTAATTTCAAACTAAGTTTGATTTGCGAACCTATTTCAAACGAACTAGGTCCAGTTTGAGTTTGGTTTGAATTAATTTCGAACGAACTCAATTTCGAATCGAACTTTTTACGAACTTTTTCGAATCAAACTCGAATGAATTACGAACTACGAATTTTTTGTGCAGCCCGTCTTAATTATTCAATCCTAATTATTGAAAAGGTATATTCTAAATTCTTCTATCAGGAATGTCATGATAATGTTATTTTTAAAGGGTTTGGACCACAATTGATGCTACAAAGCATAAAATTAGGAATCTAAATTGTTTTGCTCGTGTTATGAGAGCTACTAGCTAGTTTTGATCTCTCAAATGGTGATATAATTCAATAAATAATGCACAAGGACAAGGCTAAGATTTTTTTAGCATCTAATTCGGATTTTAGAGTTGTTCTAAGATGCTCTGGTAGCAGATGTAACATATTTGGCTGTTATGCTTCATTAAATTGTACCTGAGAGTAGGTCCGATGGGCATCGGACCTACTTTGGTTCGATGGGTTTAATCACCGTCGATTTGTTTTAAGATTCGTGCAAAATGCTTTATACTTCGTGTGTGTCTGTTTCAATTTGCGTGCGCACAAATCTTAAATTAGATCGGACGGTCACTATTCTCGTTGAACCTAAAAGTAGGTCCGATGGGCATCGGACCTACTCCGTTCTCATTAAATTGAGCGTGGTCAGGTCTGGAGCTTAGTTTTTATTGCAAATTATATGTTCAAAGAGTAGGGTTAAAATGCATTGTTGGTTTTCTGATTCAATCATGCTCTACATCTTTATTTTTGTTTTTAAAGTCCCAACAATTAATTGATTCGAACCGCTCAACATAATATTCATATTAAATTGTATTTGGAGATCAAATTTTATATTTTGAAACTTTTTGTGTTATTTTTTTAGTTAGGTACAAAATTATTGTTTTGGATGGTTCAGAATCTTCTGAAAACAGTGATTTGTACATATCTAAAAAAATCATTGTTCTTAAATAGCGCGCTATAGTGACGCAATAGCAGCGCTATAGTATTTTTGGACCTTAAACGCTAAGTTATGGGATAAAAGTGCGTTATTTCAGCTACGACCACTATAGCGGTAATAGCGGTCTGCTATTTGCGCTACACACTACGTGTTATAGCGCACGCTATGCTACATAGCCTTTTATTTAAAGGTCCAAATTGATTTTTTTTTTTAAGGATCAATTTTTTTCAAAAATCCGGATTGCTTCTGATTTTAAATAAAAAAAAGATAGATAATTTATGCCATGATGCTTAGGTTTTTTTTTATAGAAAAAGATATATAGTTTATGTCTTAGGTTATTTTGAATGAAAAAAGATATATAGTTTATATTATTAGAGATATTTTGAATAGCAATTTGGACTTTGTACTAGTTCAATATGAATATTCTAATTCCTTAATTAATTTTGCGTTACTTATCGCTATATGAGGCTTTAGATAATGTTAATAATTAGTAGAAATATAAAACATAATAATTTAAACAAAAAACGCTATGTAGGATAGCTTTCGCTATAGTAACGCTATTCGCGATAGCTTCTTACTTAGCCTTTCCGCGATGACGTGATGATGCGATAATCGCTATTTAGAACCTTGAAAAAAATAATAAATTTTTTTCAAGAAAATATAAAATTTGATCTCCAAGCATATTTTATTATGAAGATCATGTAAAGCGGTTCGAATCGACTGTTCGGATTTTGAAAATGAAAAAAATAATATAAAACATAATTGGAGCACAAAATCAATAATGTATTTTAACCCAACTCATGTTCAAAAGGTGCCCTGGCATTTAAAAGCATCTGTAATTCTTGAAGTCCAAGGTGAGAAACGGATTGAATTCAGGAAAATTAATCATGTTTTTAAGCGGTCTTCCATAAATCAAAATTAACCCGAACCAAATGGATCCGACTTGGATCAACTTTCGTTGCCCACTATTTACATTAGGGATTAGGGATGTAATTGAGTTGGGCCGAGCCAACTTAGTTAAAGCTCGAAAGTCGGCTTGTCACTATAATAAATCAAACCAAGCCTGTGGTCAATGACAGCAGCTTGGGTCCGATGTCCATCGGACTCAAATTTGGGTTCAATGGATTTTGGGACCGTCCGATCTGCTTTAAGATTCGTGTGAACAAATTTTAAAGCAGACGTGAAAGTTGCGGGCATGAATCTTAAAGCAGATCGGACGGTCATCCAACCCATCGAACTCACTTTGAGTCCGATGGGTATCGGACCCAAATTGACCTCGTGGTCAATGGTTCAATTCAGCTTGTTAGCAGACCAAGTCGAAACAATCTGAGATGAGCCAAACTTGAAGTCGTCAGATAAGAAATCGAGCTGATACAAACCAACTCGTTTATCGTAGAGGATTCTGCTCACTTTACGGCTTGAGATTAACTTTCAGCTGGTTTGTGATTCGGGCTAGTGCAGGAGGCAATATATGAGTGTCAAGTTAAAAGGAATGGTTCGGATCTACTAATTATAAAAGATTTCCTTTTCAGGTACCTGGGAGGATGTGAATTCGTTTTCAGCTTGGATCTATGTTTAACGAGTTGTTTACGAACTTTGTTTGAACCGATCTCAAACGAGCCACTAGCTGCAGGGGCGAATTCACATACATCAAATGGGGGTCAATTGACCTCATTATTTTTAAAAATTTAAAACTAAAAAGTCAAAATAAAACCGTTAGATATGATCTACATCATTTTATCTATACACGTGTAAAAAATTATGACATTTCAATTTTATTTGGTTGTCATCAAGAGCTTGTAAAAAATGTACTAATGGAGATAATTTCTAGACGTTGATTTTTGAACTTATTGATTCACATAAAAACAAAATCGAAATGTGATAATTTTTTATGAGCACATAGATAAAATGATGTAGATCATATCCAACGGTTTTATTTTGACTTTTGAGTTTTAAATTTTGAGTTATTAAAGTTTTAAAAATAGAGGCATGGTGGAGGCACAAAAAATGGAGGCATTTGAACCCTCCTCTTATTATATATGTTACTTTTGTATATTTTATAGTTAAATGGTAAGGGTACCTAAAGAATGACTCCTATAGATTTTTTGAAAATTTTATAAGTTGACCCTCATTCATTTTTCAAGAAAAATAGACTATTAAAATGTGTTAAACTTGGAGACTTATATCATTTTTTATCTCCATTATTCAAAATTCTGCCTCCGTCCCTGACTAGCTAAGACAATGTTTTACCAATTCTAATTTGCATTTGGCTTATCGTACCGAGTATTTGCCATTGACTTTTTAATAATATTGCAGATTTCAGAAAACTAGTGTTTTACCTGTTGATTATTTAGTTTTGATTTCCATCTTCAGTAACTACTGTTTATAAGATAAGGACACTATATTGTCAAAAGGTTGCATGCATATACCAAATTGATTTTGCAAAGCATATTTGAATTTGGAGATGGCATATTTTGGAAAAATAAAAGTATATTACAGGAGAGTTGCAGTACCAGTAACAGCATGGATGAACAGAAAATAAATCTGAAGCGACTACAATTTGAACATGTTACTAGAAATATAAGCAACTTGCAATCACCATTTCATGTTATAACAAAACAAAGAACAATTAGAATGTCAGAAAGAAATCAAGACCTCCCATAAAAATTAGAGGAGGGTTCAAATGCCTCCATTTTTCATGCCTCCATCATGCCTCTATTTTTAAAAACTTTAATAATTCAAAATTTAAAACTTAAAAGTCAAAATAAAACCGTTGGATATGATCTACATCATATTATCTATACACGTGTAAAAAATTATGATATTTGAATTTTGTTTTAGTTGTCATCAAGAGCTTGTACATACTAATGTAGATAATTTCTAGACGTTGCTTTTTCAACTTATTGATTCACATAAAAACAAAATCAAAATGTGATAATTTTTTATGAACACATAGATAAAATGATGTAGATCATATCCAACTGTTTTATTTTTACTTTTAAGTTTTAAATTTTGAGTTAATTAAAGTTTTAAAAATGGAGGCATTTGAACCCTCCTCTAAAAATTATATCAGTCACTAAATATGTTTCATGAGCCGTTCCGACAATATTGTAAACTAATAATAATGCATTCAAACAATTTCAAATTACCACATAATAAAAAAGATGAGGTTTCAAATGCACTATGATTTTGTGCTCCAATATGCTCCATATTTTTATCTCTATTTTTAAAATCCGAATAGTCGATCCGAACCGCTCAACATAATCTTCATAATAAAATATGCTTGGAGACCAAATTTTATATTTTTTAGAATTTTTTTACTATTTTATTAGATAAGTACAAAATCACTATTTTAAGAAGATTCTGAACCATCCGAAAAAGTGATATTATACCTATCTAAAAAAATAGTAAATTTTTTTTAAAAAATATAAAATTTGGTCTCCAAACATATTTTATTATGAAGATTATGTTGAACGGTTCGGATCAACTGTTCGGACTTTGAAAACAGAGATAAAAGATGTGGAACATATTGAAACACAAAATCATAATGCATTTGAACCCTCAATAAAAAAAATGTCACAAACAGTCTATTTGAAAAATATACATATCCGTGTAATGAAACATTGCAGGTAAATGACACCATACTGCCTTTTTTTAAGACACAAATTAAAAAATATAAAAGGCATACAAAGAGAAATGAAATCGGAATAGGGGAAACTTCAAGTTCGGAATTTGTTTTCAAATGAGTTCCTATTTTAATTCATCTCTCTCAAAATTTTCCTGCAATTCATTTTTTGGGCATTTTTGAATAATCTTGAGCAAAGCAGGATATTTAGAAAACAAAAACAAAAATAAAAGAGTGAGGTGAGGCTATGGTACTATGCATAGTGCAAATTGGTCTATACTATGGATCAATATCTTCAATTTTAAAGTTCAAATAATCGAACTGAACCATTCAACATCTCCATATGAAACCAAGTTCAAATAGTCACTGCTTTTGAATGATCTAGAATTTTAGATCAAATGATTTTCAACCTATCCAAAAAATAGTAAAAAATTCTAAAAAACATAAAATTAAAATAATAAAAAAATTCTAAAAAATGTAAAATTTACATTAGTACATTTTTATAAGAAGATCATTTTGAATGGTTCAGATAGACTGTTTGAATTTTAAAAATAGAAATATTAATCCGTAGTATGGACCAATCCACACTATGCATAGTACCACAGCCTCGCTTAAAACAAAAAGGTAAATTTGGAAAAAGATAAGACATCACAGGTTCACAACTGTGAGCAAAAAACACATGCAAGTAACCATCTCCTACTGATAATCTAGCAGCAGATTTATCTATTAATAAACAGGCATATTCCTGTTCATACAATATTCAACTAACTGTACATCTATATGGCTGTATGTTACACCGGCAACTACTCTCCTACCATATCAAAAACAAGCCAAAAATTCAATTTTACAGTCATACCAAAATTGTCCTTCATCCTTTTGCAGCATAAACCAGACTCAATGCAAGATAAAATCCCAGAAAACACCTATCCATGCTGACCTCAGCAAAATAGGCAAAGGCAATGCCTTGTAATAGGTGGGCTTCGGCGTAGAGGGACCGCCGATCAGCCTAATCAATTCCTCCACCGGCAAAACCTTAAATTTCTTTGGTGAATTTAAAGCCACATTATCTACTTTGTGCTCATAAATTTTCCCATTTTTATCAAGCTTGTACTCTGATGTGCCGTCAAACCGGCTGTGGCTGTCCCATGGAACACGAGGAATCCCATGCACGATCCATCGGATCATGACAATATCCTCTGATGGCTGCCAGATGCTGCCTATGTCGATCCAGAGGGATTTGAAAAGAAGCTGGCCACAGAAGCGGAGACCACGGAAGATCTGCTTGTAGTTGTCAAGGCCGGCAAATGTGTTGAATGGGTCCTTGAAAACTATATCCTCTCTGGTGACAAATTGTAAATAAATTTATGATTTAAACTGGAGAGTGATAATGGTTCATGCAATACATTGATTACTTAAAAGGATAATTCAACATCAATGCAGGTTTCCAGCAAAATTTGATGTATACAGAGTGAGGCTAGTGTGTGCTAGGCTCTAACTCAAAATTCTATCAGATTGACTTCCAACTACGAATCCAAACCGTTGAAATGGATGTACTTCACGAGTGATGCGTGTACATGCAAAATTTTCAAATTTTCAAATCCTTTATTACAAAGTCAACCAGTCAAAAAATGAAGGTTATAAGTTATTTCAATGCATTCATTATTCATCATTTTTTTTTAACTCTTTGACTTTGTACTAAATGAATTCAAAATTTTCAAATTTTGCATGTACATGCTTCACAAGCATCACTGGTGAAGTAGATCGGTTTCAACAGTTTGGATTTGTCGTTTAAGCTCACCAAGCCCTCTTGGTGAGCCTAACACATGCTAGCCTCACTCATGTAAACAATATAACTCTTTATGAAAAGGTAATGCTTTTGTGCTAATTTGGTATCTTCAAGCTTTGTGATTCTGAAACTAACCACAGAAGGTTATTAAAACTTTTCATTACCAAGAAAATGTTAAATCTAAACTTCAACCAAAATTTAACAAAGGCATGGATACCAATCACACTTTGGACAAATTTTTTTGACTGGATGCAATCCCTAATCAACCAACCTTCTGATATAATACAGCACAACACCTCGGTAATTAACATCAATTTATCCAAATTATTTGGTCCAAACATCCAATAAGAAATGGCACCTCCAATTTAGTTAAATTGGCTGCCCATTACTGTACTATATAATAAAAACCACCTCAGCTGGTTCTTTATTAATTTCATATTACTTGCTATGTGATGTACTCTTTAACTAACACTCTGAAATGAATACAAGACAGCAAAATTCCATATTTTATACAAACAGTACAAGTTTTTAATTGAAGCAAGTTGGTACAAAATTCACAAATTTGATATCAAGCTTACCTGTATATATCAAAGCTGGGTTCTTTATAGAAAATCTCAGGGAATTCCTCTCTCAAGGTGCGAATTGCATACCCCATATTCACATAATAGTCGCTCTTATCCTCGTTTTTCTCCTCGATAGTAGAAACCGAGGGAGGAGACGAAGAGGAGTCGCAATCGCCGCGTAAAAGCGGGCCTGATAGCAGCGTCTCAAGCTCTAAACCTAACCCTAACCCCGAAACCTTGATCGGATCCGAAACCCTAATCACCCGACCCGCTTTGGCCTCCGCCTTGTCATCCTTAACTTTCGCACACCTACAACTACAAACCCGAGCCGACGAGGAGCTTCCCCTGTGAGACCAGTACGCTTTTCGCTGACATGGGGAGAGGAGAAATCTCCATTAGAGAAGAGAGAAGCGCCATGTCCGATTTTTTATTTTTGATTATTTTATTGGAGTTTATTAGTATGAGGTGGGAAAACGAAAAGCGAGAAAATTGGAGGGTTTTTGGATAAAGAGGGGAATAGTAGAGACTAGCGAGTGAGAGTATCCGGATAGAATACTTCCGGCCGAGCCTAAATCAATTTGAAGCCGATTTGGAAAATATGAGTTTTGCTCAAGATTCGTGCGAGATTAAAACCAACCGCTCCGATCCTCATTCTACATGGTCACGTATTGCATGGATCTGAATGAGTACCGGAACAGCGAACATATGATATGACTGTCGTCCGTCAAGTCGGAGTGCGTATCCTCTGAGATATCTCAACTTTTGCGTGACCGACGTGGAATTCATATCACCGACGGTACCGTAAAGGGAATCTTTTACAATTACTTGATCTGGACCGTTCGTTTTAACTTGGCACGAATCTCAAAGCCAAAAATACTGCCCCCTCAGTCAGCCCGAATCCAGAACCGGCTGAGAGTTAATCTCAAACCGTAAATAGCTAATTGTAAAAGGAAATCTTTTACGGTACCGTCGAGGATATGGATCCACCGACGTGTCCGGTGTCAATTCGGAGATAGCGAAGAGGGCCACTATTATTTGCGCTTTGAGATTCGTACAGAACGTATTTGAACGGTATATATTTTCCAGAAAAACACGCAAAAGTTGAGATATCTCAGAGGATGCCACGGTTAATTGGGTAATTCTGATTGCTTGGGAATATCTCGGAATATCTCGGGTCGTGACAGTTCTATTCTCCACATCACCTTTTTGATTTGATCCAATCTTCGTCGGTATTCCATCGTATTGGAATTCGTATCCTCTGCATTAACTAAAAAGGAATCTTTTGAGTTAAAGAATTTCGACCATTTGATCTGTCTTAAGATTAGTGCAGACTAGATCAGCACAATATTGAACATTCTTTCAAGTTATAGTCAGAAGCCGAATTAACTCCATTTAAAATCAGACGGTTCAAATTCATTAACTCAAAAGATTCCTTTTTGAATTAATGCAGACGATACGCGTTCATCATATTGGACGGTAAACTGATAAATTTGTGAAACAGCATAAAAAGTAAACTTTTCTGGCACTTTAAAAGTTAATAGTGTGTGATTTCTTATTTTAGAACTGAGACATCATTTAATAATTTAATATAGGATAGGGATCCATTAACAAATAAAATACAATCTATCTTTTATCTTATATGCATATCATATACATAAAGATAATGAAATTTTATGTAAATTTTTATTAGAAATTTACAACAGTACAACAACATTAATAGTATCAAATAATAATTAAATTATATAAAATTGAGACAACTAAAAAACGAATAATAACATGTCTATCACTGTTTTCCTTATTTTGAAAAGTTTTATAAATAATTAAAAAAAAAAAGCGTTATCAAAATTGTTAAATATCTCTACCGTTTAAAATATCTGAAAGGGACGGTGCAGTTTAATGCCTTAGCCGACCAGCCCACGTGGGCTACCTACTAGGCTACGAAGTCCGTTCTCCAGCCACAATTTCTTCTATGCTCAAACATGTTTAAATTTTTTGGTATCAATTAAAATTAAAAAATATCATTTTCCACAAAAATCAGTGCCATATTACATTAAATGTCTCCTCTAGGAGTGAGTAAATTACTCGTAACTCGCTCATAACTCGCTTGATAAATGCTTATTAACAACTCGCTTATTATCAACTAATTATAACTCGCTCATTAACTTAATGAGTCGATCATGAGAATACATCAACTCGCTCATTAAGAACTGAGTTACATAAATCCTGCCACATCTAATCCACTTCTCTAATAGTTGTTAATATATCTAGAAAAATAATATTAAAAATTTGCAAATTTTTCTAAAACAAGCAGAATTACAATTCTCATTCAATGCATTATTCCTTAATTATCTTTAGTTTTGGGCCATACTCATCAATACACTAGTCTCAAAATATAACTCAAATTTAATCACAAAAATTAATCAATAATACACCGTTCTGGATTTGTACAGTTCTGAATTTGTATATTTTTAAATTCTACATTTTTATTATTATTTTGATAATGCAAATTTGTCGGTATGTGACAAGGAGTAGCTTTGAGTATGTGACATGTAGGGCCATGAGAATGACAAAAAGATAGTTGTTTGATTTTGTTAAATTTGCTTATGGACAATTTCTTGTTAATTATGTACTATTTAATTATGTTGGATTATGACAATTTGTTAAATTCTATAAATGAAAAGTTTTTGAATGATGTATTTTAAACAACTCCAACTCGCTCACTATCAACATACTCATTAACAACTCGCTCATTAAGCTAATGAGCCCAGCATGAGCATACCCCAACTCGCTCATTAATCACCCCACTCTCCTCAATATAAAAAAGCCAAAACCCCACTATCATGAGATAAAATAAGCGGTGACCACTTAGGAAGTGGTGAGATGAGAAAAGCGATCCCAGCAATCGGAAAAGGAAAAAATACGACAATGTTGTGACGTGACGTGACAAACACACTGTGATTTGGTCACGTGATGTAACGTGACGTGACGTGATTAAAATAGTAGCAGATAATTACGTCACGCGAATAGTCACGTCACGTGTAGTCACGCCATGACTACACATGGCGTGCCCACACGTGACGTGATATGACGTAACGTAAATTAATCACATGAAACTTTTTTTATATTTTAATTTAAATTGTTGAAATTCAGAAAAAAATATTAAAAAATATGAAAATTATAAAAATTGTAAAATAAGTAAAAATGTTGTAAATTTTTTTTGAGGAAAGGTTGTTGAGTATCTGATATTATTTTAAATTTTTTAATTACAAATATTCATTGGACTAAACTAGAGAAAATAAAGTCAGTACTACATGAGTACCGGTATCACTGAATATACACCATAAGAGAAACATGGATACTCTATGGTGTACACAAAAAACTAAAAATTAACTAGAAAAAGCTGGATACTTTATGTTTCATACAATGACGTGACTATTCGCGTGACGTGACGTAACGTGTAATTCGCTCAAATGCGGTCACGTCACGCGACACTGCGAGTCACATCACGTAATTGACTCACTTGACGTGACTGATCATAGCGTGACAAATTTCCTTATCTAGTCGCTCCTATCTCCTCAAAGGGTGTCGGACTGAAGTAACGGATCAGTCGCGGATGTCTTCTCCTTTTCGGTGATAGAAGGGCGAGTGGTCTTCCATCTATGTATGGTAGATATACCTTCCATTTTTAGTTTGATGTTTGTGTGTTGTTTTGTGTTGTTTTTTGCCTCTTTCTTCTGCTTTTCTTTTTCTTTTTCTGTTTAGAGGTGACCTCTAAACACATATCTTATTTACTCAACTAAGTTAAATGGAGAAAATTGAATTTAGCTGTTTCACCTTGTTATCAATAATAAAGTAATGTACCTTTATCCTATTACTTGCTTATGAATTTAGGTTTTTCACCTCCGATGTTCCAGTCTGCTCATAAATAATTAATTTCATATAAGCAAAAAGTTAAATTAAATTGTATAGAAAAAAAATATACAATATAGAACGAAAAGTACAGAAATATAATTACATCAATTTTCATTGACCACATTATCATTTCATTAAAGAATCCAATTTATCATATTATCATTTCAATTGACCAATTCTAATTTAAATGTTCTTAACATCTGATGTGATAAAATTCGTATAATTGTTAAAAATAGGAATATAAAATTTTAAACCGAATAAACTAGATATGATACGTATGTTAAAAAAATGTTAATTAGAAAGTTTCTATAAAATAAGGTAATACCATGTATTATAATAATTTAAAAAGGTCCATATGTTGGAAAGATTCTACTTATAAGCTAATATTATGTTTTTGATTTAGGCAAAATTTTGAACTACAATTTTTAATTATAATTATTATACACAAAAATGTAAAATGTAATTCAAAATGTGAATGAAATCATAGTTGCATTTTTTTTATTTAAATAAGAATAAAGGGAAGTAAATAGGGAGAAGTGGGATGGAGGGGAAGAGAAAAGAAAAATGGGGTCCGCAAGAATATTTTGTTAAAATTTTTAAAAGGAGAATATTTTGTTCTATTTTTTTTTTTTAAAAAGTACTATGTAAAATTTCTCTTCCTCCCCAAAATATAGGCTAGTTTTTTTTTTTTTTTTTTTGAAGGCCAAGACAAAGGCTCCAACATTTGATGATTAAAAAAATTATTTACAACGAAATATAGTAGTACCCCCACCCTCCTATTCTAGCAAACATGAGCCAATTGTGAACATCCATTATTGAGTCAGCCAAGAGCATATGCACTGGTTTTTCTGAACGGAAAAATCCTTCTGTTGTGCTCCTTAGACAATGCCCGGACCTTTGCTGCCCATGTTGTCCCACGAAGCCCTGTGCTCCAGGGGCCTCGCTTCTCTTCCTGTCCAACATACGTCTTCAATCCTAGTACCCGATTGCGGACGATTGTTTTGTCCACAGCAAAAGGCCCCTCCAAAATCTAACTGTGTAAGGGTACTCCAAAAGAAGTGGTCTCTTGTCTCCAATAGTTGTGCTTGGCAAAATTTGCATCCTAGTTCGACTATGCAACCCCTTTTAACCAGCACCTCCTCCATTAGAATTTTATTCTTTATGACTAGCTATAGGAATATTCTGATCTTCTGAGGCGCACCCTATACTCTGATGAACAGGAGAACTGAACTGAGTTGTGCCACCGCCAAGTCAGCTGCCCTGTTTATGTGGTTGTGGAGCAATTAAAGAAAGGCAGGAGTTTTGATAGATGTCACAACACTGTCTCAATGTGGCCCTAAGCATGCCCTGGAGATTTTGCTGATATCCCCACACCCAGGATGTCAAAAGAACGTCGTTCTGACAACCCAGGTGAATTCT